>JAECUM010093219.1:0-51423 GCA_016617855.1 Megalonaias nervosa
ATATATATATATATATATATATAATGATTCAAACAAAGAATCGGTGTAATTGGCTTATGATCGGATATCCTTCTCCTTGTAACAAAGCATGCGTAAATGAATTCTGCGGCTACCATATGCAAAGCGTTAGACATGGGAGTCTAGGACCAAAACCGTGTGTGCATTGTGGTGTTGGAGTCGGAGGAAAAACTCAGTTGTGTGTAAAATGCGGTGGTAAAAAGTACAGAGAACTAAAACGATATTACGATAAAAAAAAAAATGTCGAATCTCATATAAAAACTGCAGAAGATTATCTTGCTAGATTCTCAAAAATAATGATTTAAACAAAAAATATTATTGTATAAATGGAGCAAAATGAGTTTGTAGCGCATCCAATTATTAAAAATTATGAAGCATCTCGTTATGGTGTTATCAGAAATTGTCGATCGAAAAAACCAGTCGGTAGTGTTGATAAATTTGGTTATTTTAAATTTAGTACCAGTGGAAATAAAAATATTTTCTTACATAGATTCATCTACGAATGTTTTCATGGAGTCATTAAAGATGGACTTGTAATCGGTCATGTTGATGGAAATCCAAAAAATAATTATTTATGTAACCTACAAGCTATTACACAGTCA
Organism: Megalonaias nervosa; assembly: GCA_016617855.1. Taxonomy (NCBI): domain Eukaryota; kingdom Metazoa; phylum Mollusca; class Bivalvia; order Unionida; family Unionidae; genus Megalonaias; species Megalonaias nervosa. The sequence goes on from JAECUM010093219.1 coordinate 621, forward strand.
GAATTCTGCACGTGGAAATACAGGAAGGTGTAAAATATTTGGAAAGAGAGCTATTAAAACCGTATATGCAGAGACAGGCCAAGAAAAAACTTTTCCATCAATTAATGCAGCTGCCAAATATTTTTTCATACACCCACAATCGATACAATTTGTCGCAAATAAAACATAAAAATCTGCATTTTCAATAAAATATAATCAGCGGATAATATTTGAATATGTCGGACGATGAAACGAGATAACTCTGTACTCTCTGGTAGATGGGTCAAAGGTACTTAAAATAACAAACCCCCCCAAAAAAAACAAACAAAAAAATAAATAAAAATAATCTGATTCAAAATAAATAAATATTTTTTTACTGTATAGTTCGACTCTGTCAATTTTGCCAAGGGTTTTGTTTAGCAATCACCATAGTCCAGGGTCCACCTTCACTGTCGCTGCTCTCAGTGTCACTTTTGACAGAATCAAATGACATAATCTTTCTCAAGTACATTACACGATTATTCACAATCTTTTTTGTTTCGTACTCGTGAGACAAATCGGATCTAATCTTTTCGATTGAACGTGCAAGAGATGCAAATAGCTTCACCTGTGTGTCATTTACCATTGCCAAGGATTCTAACATAGATTGATAAATTAATTTCATGAATCTATAATTGGATGGTAATGTATATTTATTTTCAAATTTTCGTTGCTGTAATGATTCAAAATCATACATAATTTTCTGAGGATTAAGATTATCAGATATCTTTATTCCGTCATGTTGTAATTTTTCAATAGCAGAAATAATATCATTAATGTTTTCGTAGTTCATTTTATAATAAACATTTCTTTAAAATAAAAATAATAATTGAAGATGATTATGATTATTATGATTATATGATTATGACGGCACAACACATAATATATTTTTTGTAGATGGCACAAACATAAACTTAATTAAGGACGGCACATACAAACGGGGGGCCTTATCTACGTCCAACAGATTTTGTACACTCTCCCCCCCCCATAATCAACCCCGGGGAGTGCAAAAGTTACACCCACCACGTGTTGACATGGTGGGAGAGTGTATTTTGTCGGTTGTGGATTTCGAGGGTTTCTCCGGACCCCCCATCCTTAATAAAAATTGGCATAATACCGCCTCCGCCGACAATGTGTCAGTCATGAGAATCGAACCCGGGCCCTCAGTATGATAATCCAACGTTATAACACTGCACCACTTTCCGATTCATACAAATATACGTTTTAAAATTATTATATAGTTAACCCAATGCTGAATAAGCAGGCAAATTACGTACGACCAATATACTGAATAAAAATCACAATTATTGTAAAACTGTAGCGTAGATTTACTTCATTTCCAAACACACTTCATAGAATTTACTGTATAAAATATTACATTTTCTGTATAAGTTCTCGTTTGCTAGGTTAAAATACATGCATACAACCAGCTAAAAATAACTTGAATTTGTAATTACGCACTTGTATAAACCGACGTGATTTAAAGTCATCAGAGTCAAAAAGTGCATAAATATCCTTCTCTGTGCTCCAGTGACAGCTAATTGCTTACAGAGAACAATTAAATCGCTAAATAATAACCGTCGATGAAAGAAAATGGAAATTATCCGTGGTCTTATGAATCGACGCAGTAACGGGGGAGATAATTGCTTAATTTACTCTACAGAGAGAACTTTTGCTTGACAGAGTTATCTCGCTTTATATATATATATATATATATATATATATATATATATATATATATATATATATATATATATATGCAATTGCCTCAATCACCATATTATCTTTTCAGAATCAGATTTTTATAATAAATACTCAGTTGTTCTACGATCTCACATACAGATTAATATCCGATTCCTCATTTCTTAAATCCAGAATGTGTCCATTCTGGTCAGTAAGTTTGAAATGTATCCTTGATAATAGCGGATTATGTACACGTAGATAAACGGGGTTAATTGGCTCAGATACAATTAACCACCCAGGTGGAGCTTGAGGACTAAATGAATATAATATATATCCTTGCTGGGCCTGGCTAGACTTTGAAAGATCTACTTGATAGCTGCCATCAATTACGTCACATACTAGATTGACTGCGATCGTTGATGTTATATTAACAATATCTGGATAAATATGACGACCTTCTCCATACGGATTATTATTATGTTTAAGAATGGTTGGTGGCGGGATTAATTTTCTCCATGAATCGCATATCCTTTTAAAATGCTCATCAATAAGATCATTAACTGATTTCTTCATTTCCTCATGATTAAATCCTGGAATTGTGAATGTTGGTAATTGTTGTTCTTTTAAAAATGCTCATCAATAAGATCATTATTGTTTTTCATTTCTTTTTTTCGTGAAAGTAATGTTGGTAATGTCTGAAAATAAAATTTAAGATCATTAAGTTGTTTCATCTCGGATTGATGTCTTAATAAAGTTTTTAAAAATTTCATGCATTCATAATCTCTATCGAGTTTTTCTAAACAACTTCTCAATTTTATTGTATTTTTATATATCTATAATAATTTAACTTTTGTAGATATTAGTATTACAGATTTTTGATACATTGAATTTGTTTTATAAATTACTCTTTTTTTCTGTAAATCCTTCTTCATTTTGGTTGGTCTAAATGGCTGGCGGAATATATGGCCATCCTAGCACTGACTTGATTGAAGATTGATAAATGTCTACAGAATAATCAGGGAAATTTATTTCAATTCGCTGATGATAATGTTGGTTCGTAAGTAGTAATTCCTGTTTTTGATTCTTTTCCTGTAATGGATTTAATTCTGCGCTGGAATTCATCATTGATCTGTTCTATTTGATAACTGCCCGTTGGAATACTAACTACTTGCCAATCAGAAGTTCCATCAGGCTTATTCTTGTTTGCAAATACCAGCGAATTATTTGGCTGTGATCCACCGAATGGTTTTGACCTAATATTTGGCCAGCTATAAATAAACTCGCAGTTGTGCTAGCGCTATTTCTTTTGCTGGAATTGCGGTTGGAAAGTTAATGCTAAACTCAGGATTGGTCGATCTTAATGATATCATTGTAGTTTTTGACGGTGCTGTATTAGTGACGATCTGTTGTAATAATTCATTCGACGTTGACATTATTATTATTGTTATTATTTTAAATCGGGAATTCAATCTTCCACTTTTTCGCCTTAGCTATTGTCAAGGAATACTTCATTATAAGTTTTCATTATCCTTGCGAACTCCTCATCAGATATTTTACCATCGCTGAGGTACGACGAGAGATATGACGATAGTTTAGAGTAAGCTGTTGTTGTTGTATGTAATTTTATTATATACTCGTGTAATTTATTATTTGTACATGTAGCTATCTTCTTAGCGATAATACTGAGGATGCCTGCGATAGTCGTTGAAGTTGAAACGACAATTGTTACAACTGCAGGCGCTGTCATTGTTATTGTTGATAATAATAATCCGGTTCCAGCAATAATAGCAGAAACTGAGTAAACAATTATATCAATGACAACCATACGTCTTCGATATTTTTTTACTTTTATTATATAATCGTCAACGATATTTTTTAGTTCAATCTGATACTTACATATTTGATTGTATCTGTGACGTTGAACGTCGATTGAGGTATGATTCATTATACTTAATGACGTTGTCATTTAATTAAGTAATTAATTGAGAAGTTTTTCGACTACAAATTCCAGACACCACCAGTAACGTCTCGGGGGCATTTCCGTTGATGTCAACGTAAATGTTTCTTTGGTATCCTTATTTAACATCACCAGTAGAGGATTATAATATACATTCGGTGATGATGAAGTGGCCGCAGTAATTTCCAAACCATACATGGACAGCCTGTATAACCCAGTTACTTCTGCGGTATGTTCGAGAGTGTTATCGCGCGGTGTCCATGTTGATGATCCTGATGCTACTGTGTACACGATATTGTTAATTTGTTTGTGTGGAATTTTAATCAGATTAGTTTTACTAACAATATTAGGAATTCCACTGCCAATATCATTGAGTTTCGTGTTAACGTCGGCGAGTTTTATGTCAACGGTTGGTGGAGTTCCAAAAAAATTCATTAGTGGTTCTGTTTATATTTCGACGAAAATTTAGGAACGTTTGTACATGATTAGAGAATTCAGTTCTAAATACGGTCATTTCATCATTGATTGTTGTTAATGATGTCACCGTCGGGATATTGCTATCATCGACGTATTTTTTTCTTTTGTTGCAGCATCAAAATCTAATTCTGGTGTTCTGAGATTATTAATACCATTATTATTCATGTTGAGAAATGCACACATTATACCACCGTTGGCTAATACGTACTTAGATTCTTGATCGTCGACGTATTTTTTGTTGCAGCATCCGTATCTGCGGCTGGGTTTCCAAGGTCTATAGTTTTATTTCGATTCATGATAATGTAACCAGTGAATGAATCACCAGTTCTCTTGATATAATCGTTAACTGACTTACCGGAATCTTGTATTTTACCTTGATCAGTAAAAGTAACGATATTGTTAACAACCTCGGTGGGAATTCGTATGAGTACATCTGGCAGTTGTATATTACTTGTCTTTGATCGTCCTTGTTTATCCTGAAAACAACGACTTCATTTTGATCCACACTTGTAATGTTTAATAAATCGTCGATTTCTTTTCTGAGCTGGTCAAGAGTTGCATATTTAGATAAGTCGCCTTGCTGCTGAGCTTTACCGCGAGAAGATCTTCCGTAAATATCTACCATTATACTTATTAATCTCCGTTTAAATATTGGACAACGTGGTATACTCGTGTACGATTTTATGAGGTGGTTTTCCTGGTGGTGTCGAAGATACAGCATCAAGTACAGCGAGTATTTCACGACCACATATTGGTCGATCTGTTTATTTTTGTGTTGGTAATGTTGAATACCAGATTGGAATATTTTGCATGTTGCTAACATATTTTAAAAATTCTTTTGGTGGTGCTAGTCCATATGAATCGAAATAAATAATTCCACGTGGATCAATCGCGTACGCAACCCAATGAGTACCTGGACCAGAGTTTTTACCGAGATTAATAATACCAGTTTCAGTATTGTTTGGTTTTTTTGGTAATTGATCACGCATAAAAACTCCTCTGAAGTTTTTTATTTTTAATTTTTCAACGGCATCAAGTAAATCAAAATTGGACATAGGCAGAATCAACGAACTGTCCCGGGAAGTCTTAGACCTCTTCCGTACCACGAATATGGGGTCCCTGGCAATCTTAGACCCCTTCCCTTTTTTCTGGAAGTTTTTATTCCTTGACCCGTTGCTTTCTTTAATGTCATTCCAGCAGCAGTTCCAACAGCGCCTAACGTAGCTGCTTTTGCAACAGCTGGGGCTGCAGCGGCTATTATTGCTGGTATAGCTGCAAGAAGTGGAAAAATTCCGCCAGATTTAACAATATCTTTAATAGCGCCTGCAGAAAGATTAAGTCGCATGCCGTTCTTTGATTGTTTGGCTTTATTGAAGTGCCTGAGCTGACGTTCTGATAATGATAGCTTATTCGGACCACCTGCGATCTGTTCTTTTTTTGGCGTTATTTTTATTCCACAGTTATCTTTTGATACTGATTGTAGCTTTTTAATCTGACCAGGAGTCAGACTGACACTAACGTGATTATATGACATTATAATATTATGAGCGATCTAATTACATGTTTTCTACTGGAGCATCAACGACTCTCATTCGTCCACCAACACCTTCAAGTAACATTGATTTATCGCTGAGTATAACGGCAATTGCTCAGTATCCCCCAGGAATAACTGGTGGACCTGCAGTTCTCGGCGGTGAACTCTAAAATATATATCTACAAGAGATTGTCTAATTAAATCGAAATGTTCCAGCGAAAAGTAATAGATCGGATATAAAGTTACAAAATCTCGCTGGGATATTTGTAAACCGGTATCAACATTTTGATCATGCCCCATGAATGACATTAAACGCTGATAAGCACGTGCTACGTGATTGTGTTCAAAATTTAATAATATATCTTCAGCTTGTTTTTGATGTCCATTTATTCTTAAAGAGACGTCAGAAACCGCTAGCGTGTCAAATATCATCGAACTTCTCGTCTGTGTGTTCTCTCTTGAGTTTTCTTGGAATGCTACGAATATATGTCTAGGTGCAGAAATACCTTGTTGTGATGCTATTTGCCACGTAAATAAACCAACAATTTAGCTTGTAATGCTGTCTGTGGTCATTGTCAACCATGATAACATTGATTTACCACCTTGACTCATAAAAGATAGTAAACGCTCCTCTTCAGATATTGTTGGAGTCATTACTGGTATCCATAAAGAAAGTTTTGTTAATCTTATTATACATGCAGCATTAGCAGCAAGGCGCCATATTGCATCGTTATCGTTATCTTTTCAAACAAGTACAACAGTATGTTTGGCTCCGAAAATTACCTTTCTAACATGTCTCCAAAATCCAGATACGTGCGATAATGGAATTACGCTTGAAAACTTCTCCTCACCATTTAACATTGCTCGACGTGCTGCAAATCCTAAATTAAAATTTTCATTCATTGATGCAACTGCGTCCCCAGCTGCATTAAGTGTTACATTTTGGGCATCAGGGTGATCGGATGTATCCTTAGCAAACATCATTGATGGACCAGCTGATCTTGAAAAATCGTCACTGTATCTTGCAAGACCTAATATTGTTGTTGCAATATCAACGTTATCAAAACACGATTCAATATTTTTTCCATCAATCATATACGTGGCGCTTTTAAATAAAGCCATAATACCGTTGTTAACAAAACCGGGTTGTTCGGCAATTGGAACCCCAGTACCATCTGCTTGTAAAATTTCACCTTCGACTTCAGTAAATGCTTCAGCGGGTAAGAAATATCTACTTGTATCTTGAACTTGAAGTTCAATTTGTCCACGCTGATCTGGAATTCGAGCGTCATAAGAATAATATTGATAATCCCGAACGAATTCATCTTTGAGTACTGGTGCGTCCATGTCAAATGCGGGATCAGATATACGTTTGAACATCTTTATTATATTTATTATCGTCTAACACGAAGACCACTTCCAGCTATTAGACCAGCGGTTATATTATTTTCTTTTTCTGATAGTGGTACATCAGCCAACTCTGCTAGTTTTTGATTCGCAGCTTGATTTATTATTTTACTGACATTTCATTTCAGTGCTGGGTAATTTTACTGGCTGAGGTTTTCGTCGTATTGATCGTGCTAATCTATCCTTAATTGCTGAGAATGCTTTTCTAGCAACATCACCAACAGCGCTAATACCTTTTTCACGAACAACATCAATAGCTTTCATTCCCAGTTGCTTTGCAATCGGTATTGCTTTTGGAGCTATCCTTCTAAATAAACTTTGAACAACATCACCTTGCCCATCTCCGTAGGTCGTTTTATATACTGGTGATCGTGAATTTATTACCCTCTCCATGGTTGGTCCACGTTGAGTATTATGTATTATCATCTTATTATAGTCATTGTATCTAATTATATACTTAATCACTGTGGTAGTCATCGGCGATTTCATTAATAAGAGACCGATACACATTAATATCCATGATACCACCTGTAAATAATCGTTTACAAATATCAGCTGCTTCATTAATTATTTCTGGGGAATTATTACCAGCTCGTTTTCCTCCAATGAGAATTTCTAGTCGTTCAACATCAGCAAGGACGTTATTAGGACAAGTAATAAGGCCACTTCATTGAGTAGTAAGACCGCTTCCAATTGGGCCGGGAGCGTCTTGCCATTCTTCTTCTTCCTCTTCACCTGATTGTCCGAATATACGTTTTAATAAATCATATTCTTTTTCTTCTTTACTTGGTTTCTGTTGTTGTTTTGATTGCGCTAATGATTGTTTTAGTTGTTCTAATTCTTGTAGTTGTTTTTGTTTTAATTCTTGTTGTCGTTGTTGTTCTAGTTGTTTTAGTTGTTCTTGTTGTTGCTGTATTTGTTGTAGTTTTTCTTGTCGTCGTTGTCGTAGTTGTCGTTGTTGTTCTGGTGGTAAATGTCTGAACAAAATATAGTCATCTACCATAACAGAATATTCTCTGTACCTTAAATCGTCGTTTCGAGCTTGATCAACGTCATAACGTAAGCGATATATCCATTTGCGCCATTTTTCGTTACTTACAGGTTCATTAGCGTATTCAGGTTTTAAAAATTCTCCTCGGTGAGAATAACTTTCCGCAGCCAACTCAGCTAATTCTTCTAAAATAATAATCTTTTTGATATGTTTAATGGTATCTTCGATAAATGTATCGGACAGATCAACTTTAGATTTTGCTTTTTCTAGTTCTTGTTGAATATCCTCATCCTCCTTGTCTGCTTCATCAATTATTTTGGAGGCAACAGCAGTAGCCATTTCAGCTGGAATTTCTCGTAAAATCTTTGTTTTCTTAGTTCTTTCTGCTATTTTTCTGGTTTCTTCAGCGGTTTTTCCAGTTGCTTCGGCTGTTTTCTCTAACGTAGGAAGAAGCCCTTTAGTGGATTCTGTAATAGGTTTAAGTAATTGTTCTGCACCTTCTGCAAATTCAACTTGAGATTCCTGACGTGATTGTAGTTGTTGCTTGACAGAATCATGGACAGGTAAATATTTTTTAATTGCCTCTAGTCGCTCTCGAGCTAATCTAGCTGAGTGTGGTTTTCCACCATTATTGATATAACAATGATTTAATTACAGCAGCAGAGGAGGTGAACGACCAAAATTGAGTGACCCGGCGAGTAAACGAGTCGCATAAAAATTTGAAAAAAATACGTCAACGATGGAGTAACAAAAATGAGCTAACCCAGACGATTTGACGTTATTGTGGTCTGGTTTCCACCGTATGGAAATATGCTCGGTTAGAGGCTTCAGTTTAACGTTATTGACCTTGTTTTCAGCCTTTGTAGGAACCTTTATTTTTTGTAAATAAGGTCTCCAGCAAAAAGGTCTGTTCATCTCCTCTGCTGCTGTAATACTCGTTCCTCTTGTTGGGGTTTGGAAAAAGTAAAACATAGTACATAGCGACTGTCACCAGTACTTTATTGATCGAAAAAATACAAGAAAATTCAGGTATTCAAACAACAAATCTGGTTATAAATTGAATTAAAAACTGACTGGTTATAAAACAAGGCAACCAGCTCTATAGTTCGCAGTTCATTTACCTGCACGTTCCCAAATCTTGTAATAAATTTCATCTAATTTTTCATTTGTTTCAGCATATTTTTGACTTTCTCTTTCATTGGAGGATTGATTTCCTCAGTAGCGTTCGCAAAATTCTGTTCAGCCTGCTGTATTTCAAACACAATGGAGTCTGTTTCATCTCGCAATGTGAATCGTACCAGGTAGTTTCGGACTTACTTGGAATCCTAACTTGTGATAGAGCTAGAGTACTGGCACATGCTACATTAGCAAGGACAGATAATTTGCCTAATGGATCTGAATTCCCTATGAAATTGTACGAAATCCCAATAACATCTGATTGTATTTAAACCCGTCGCAGATTCTTGACAACTCGTTGGCTCTGAGAACTAATTTTGATTGACAAACATCAAATGGAAAGTCTTGGCTTACAGTGGGAACGTAACCACATATTTCTTTGATGATTCGAACCAATCAATACGTCTTGTCACTATTTATAGCGCCCTATAGATATAGATAAATTGTGTTTATCTTGAGGATTTTACATCCCAATACCAGATACAGCTCAACCAGAAACTTAGTTGGTTCATGGCCACAATTGTTTAAAGACTTGTCATGTTGATTTAGCACTGAGTTCTTTTGCATTCAGTAAAGGTTTCTTAATATCCAGGTAGTCATCAACCAGGTAAAATTACGTTGCTCTTAGTTACTGAACACGAGTTCCTTTGATGTCATATCAATCCGTCTATACTAAGGGTCAAAGGTTATCCTCTCAAAGTTCTGAAAGACTGTTTTCCTATCATCAGTCTCATTCTGGCCGCCTAAGATAATGCTCATAAGACTAATTTTATCTTTTCTTTTGTATTTGATGATGAATTCCCTGAGACTGGCCACATTTGACCATATGTCCTTTAGACAATGAAGTAGTTGAAAGCTGTGCGTCTTCGACATCTGGACGCTTAGCACTGATTATCGATTCTGGAAATTTAAAGCCTTTGGCAGACTCTTACCCTTTGAAATCCTATTTTGTTTCATCTACATCCTCACGGGATTCTGCCACATTAGAGTCAGACCTGATATTAAATACATCATTGCTCTTTCTCTTCCTAGACTGACGCTCTTGGAACAGTTCAGTTGTACCCTTACCGCAATTTTCATCATTCTGTTCATCTTGTGGTTCCCTAATCTTGGCAATTTCTGCACTCTTGTTAGGCATAAAATTCGGACCAAGATTATCATTAGTGTCCATAGACGAAAGTATTGCTGATTGTTTGAACCCGTAAACAATCTTTACACAGAGAATACATGGAATCGGATATTTTAAAATTATTTAAAATTTTAAAATTATTCTTATCTTTGGTCCCTTATTTTGCATCTTAAATTTCTTAGATGTGGATGTGGTTGAAGCGTAATACCAGGGAGCATAAAGTTTAAATTAAAATTTGATTATTTGATTTTGAATAAAAAGCAAAAGTAAAAAATGTCATCCAGCTTGTCTGAATGTGAGTGCATCGGCAATATCATTCAATTCACCCTGCATTAAGAGAGAGAAAAGACTTGAAACTTATCTACACATGATTTGTTGAATTTTGGTTCATCACTTGGCGATGGATGAGGATTACATTTCACGTAGGTGTCACAGCAAAACAGTCTTCGAACGTTGTTTCGAGCTAAACAAGTTCTTCATTATGGGAAGAAACAATTTACATCCGCAAAACGAACACTAAGTACAACGCCTTGCTAATACGTGTTTAAATAACGGGAAATAAACAAAAGAAATACAATAGAAGACAAAATTAGTAAACGGTCTTAAACGAGTACAATCTGTGTGTGTGTGTGTGTGTGTGTGTGTGTGTGTATTTGTGTGTGTGTATTACAGCCCAGGAAAGCTGTATAACATAAAAAGAGGACTTTTCGTGCCCATCACGCAGAAAAGCAAACTGTTTTGGCCTAATTCCAGGTTTGAAGCAATGGGCGGTCACCATTCGTGGCAAAAAAACCCCATCAAAGCCATCTACAAGCACGGTGTAACGTAATAATAATAATAATAATAATAATAATAATAATAATGATGATGATGATGATAATAATAATAATAATAAATGCAAAGAGTTACAGAAGATTAATTTGGGTAAATGTTATTGCAAAAATTGCGTTCGTATGATAAACTGATGCCTTGCTGTAGTTATGATAAGACTGTATTAGGAAGGATAGACGACCTTTTAATTTAGGCCGACCTCCCCATGAGGTTTAATTGGAGTATCCAGTATCGTTCCTTACGTGTGGGTTCTATATCGGTCCAACCTAGGTTTTATTCATTCGGTAGCATCTCGAGTGACTTGACTGAATGCCCAGTTGAGTTGTAGCGGTTGGCGAGTTTCGCGTTGATTTTGTTGCTAATGTGGCTCGTGCGGTTATTCAGTCGTTTTCCGAAATTAACGGTTTAGCCAACAAATTGAGTGGAACATATCTTGCAAGCTAGAAGATAGAGTTAATTCTTGGATCGACATCCTAACTTCTGATTGATAGTGAAGCTAAGTCCTGTCATCGAACTTCTGAACGATTTGGTCACTGGCATATGTTTGTGAATTGTGCAACATTTGTCCTTCCAACAATATGTGACTTATATCTGTGGTCTTGTTTGAAGTTACCTTAGCACGTACCAGATGATCCTTTAAATGTTTAGGTTTGTTATATGCATCCATAGGAACTTCTTGAAATATACCCTACAGAAGTTCGGAAGATTCAATCTGGTGCCAATGCTTTCGAATGACCTGTTGTAAATTTGGGGCGTTGCGGTGGAAAGTAACCACAAAGGGGAAGTGTTCGTTGGCTTTCTTGATTTTCTTTTCCATGAGGGATTCTCAATTGGGTTAGTGTAGTTTTGTTAATAGCCTTGTGACTGCTGCTGTATCTTCTACTTCTAAGTTGGCCCTTGGGCTTTCCAAATCTCTTTTCAAAGAAAGCTGGATTAGATCATATACATTTGGTCCGAACGCTGATGCCGTAAGGAAAATTTTTTATTACGGGTTGAGGGGTGCTGACTGGTTGGGAGCAGATATTAAATTAAACAAATTTCATTTTGAGTCCGAACCGCATTACATATTTACCGCGTTAAGATGGAGTGGTTGGATAAATTTCTGTCAGTTTGTAAAACTGTTTATATCCACGTTCCTCTGTGAACAGAGCTGAGTTTATTTACTTTCTGTTAGTTAACATTTAAACCACGCTTGTATATTGGGTGGATTCCATGCTTCAGGTTTACCGCTCCCCTCCAACCCCAACTTGCACATTCTCTATGAACTGAGCAATACTCTTAGTGTTACTTCTTGTTGTTATTGTTTTTGTCTTGGGGTTTTATCCATTTTTCATGATATGATATGTTATACATGACATAAAAAGTCCCTGCGGTGGTAAATTGGCTATGTTTAGACAAAGGAGACCATATTTTTTCCAAATTTCTTTCCTGAAGCGAATCAAAAACTGACGGCCAAAATGTTCATTGACAACAAAACATTCCAGTAGGCCGGGTTAAACAAGTTTCCCACGATCGCAGGCAGTCAATTAAGAGAATACTGCACAATAATTTCATGGGCTTATTTGTACCAATCAGAATCACATAAAGTGATAAGGTCACATGTTATAACATCAAAACTATAAAACTGCACACACAGTAGGCAAAGTGTACCGACTATGTTATCTATATATATATATATATATATATATATATATATATATATATATATATATATATATATATATATATATATATATATATAGAGAGAGAGAGAAGACTAGCAGAAGTGAATGAGAACATTCCCTTAACAGTTTTCTATATATATATCGACTAAAATTTCAGTAATGTCATACTTTTTTAGAACATTGTCTCGAGATCTAATTACAGAATAAAAAACATTAAGCTGATAATAATAATAATAATAATAATAATAATAAGAGGCTGTGGCTGTCTTTGTTGTGGTGCTGCTACTGTCTGTGGAGGCGTCCTCACCTCAGGCTTGACCTCACACGAGGTCTTAGCATGAGGTGAGGTAGGATCCCTCTTTTCTTCTCTTCTTTCATTTTCTTCTCCTCCTTTTCAAGCCTGGCTTCTTCGGCTAAAGCCTCCATAGCCAGCTCATCTAGGAACCGCCTGGCATATTCCAGATGAATCTGGAGTTCTAGTAGTTTCGTTATTCTGCTCATTTCGTTGCAGTTGCTACGTCAACGCGGGTAGCCAGACTGACTGACTGACTGAATGGATTAAAGTCGCAAATGCATTCGAGTGCTTTCGCGACTGGTTGTGGCCCCTGGCTGGGCGATTAACCCCCTAATGGGGCACTTAGCCCCGGGCTGGGCTTTACAGCATATAGAAGGTATGAGCATGGTACCATCACAGCCTCCTATTACCCACAGCGTGTCTTTCGGTCCGGCAACGAGGAAAGGCGGAAAGGAACCCAGAAGGCGGCAGCGCCAAAACGCCACAGCAAGGCCCCGGAGACAACCCCAGGAGCACCCCTCACTCCCGCAACCACGCGCCCCGGCCCAACGCCAAGGCCGGACTTTTATGTCAAATCTAGTCCAGTTTGCTTAGTGGACAGCCCTATATCAATTTCGTGTTAGTCACCAGTGCAATTGTTCATGTGTTCAGAGTTGTGAATTTTGAATAATTTGGTGAGTTGGAATTTTGTGTACAAAGTGCACTTGTCCGTTTGCCGGAAAGGATTGCCAATCATGTGGAAGGTTAGCCCTCCCATTAACTTTATCTGTACTCAGTTTTGTTTGATGGTTTTTTGTTTTAGACGGGGGATCTAAAGGATCTCGTTTGTTTTAGTCTGTGGTCTTCATATGCCAAATTGAAGACCCTTGGTTGTGGAATGGGAAAGGGGTCCTCTCCCCTCAACCCCCACATTTGCCTCATGATCGGGTTCTTGGTGTGAAATCTGTTTAGTCAGCATGGGCTTGCTGCTATCAGGATCCCACCCGGGTACATGCTAGTATGTTTTCCCTAGCACCCGTTTTCGCTTGTCTTGTGGGTAAGTGTGAGGAGAGGGACGTTTATCCAGTTCGAGTGCGAACTAAAATAGCTCCTTCTTACGAGGAGGAATTGTACCTCGATCTGGTTTGTTACGCTTGTCCGGAAGGGGTTTGTGGAGCAGCAGGTAGAGCTGCCTGGACTGCTCCTTGCTTTTGATGCTTGTCCGGAGGGAGGGGGCTTGTGGAGCAGCAGGTAGAGCTTCCTGCACTGCTCCTTGCTTTGATGCTTGTCCGATGAGAAGAAATAAATAAATAAGTAAATAAATAATAAAAGAAATCAATAAAATAAGAATATAAACACATATGTGCTGGGGCCATAGTGGGAAATCTTTACTCAGCACTGGCTTGCCGATATCAGGATTCTACCCAGGTATTTGCTAGTATATTTTCCCTAGCATCTGTTTAACGGTCTCAGCTTACTTTGATTTAAAGGAGGAAAGGAAAGGAAAAGGAAAAATGTAATACATAATAATAAACAAAATAAGTAATAAATAAAATAAAATAAAATAAATATAAAAGGAATAATAATTGAATAAATAAATAAATAAATAAATAACTAAATAAATAAAATAAATAAATGAATATATATAAAATATAAAATATATGTGCCAGGGTCGTAGTGGGAAATCTTTGCTCAGCACTGGCTTGCCGATATCAGTTTCCCACCCAGGTATTTGCTGGTCTGTTTTCCCTTGCACCTGTTTACTGACTCCAGCATCCTTTGGTTTAAATCTTCTTTATTTTTCTTTCTTCTGTCCTCTGTATTCCTCCTTTACTTATTTGCCGTTGATCCGTTGATCCTTTCTTTTCTTGATGTCTGTTCTTTTGGCATCGTCCGTCAGTGTGTTGTTTGAAAGTCTTTAGTATTAGGAGCTAGTGTATTATAATTTGTTAACTTAATTCCGTTTTGGTTTAAGTGGCCGTGTTCATGACCTATGTAGGGTCTAATTTAGTATATGTGTCTGTAATGTTTATGGGTCGAATAATGTGGTGATAGTTATGTTTGTAAGGTGAAATTTGATTGGTTGTCCACCTGGTTATTTTCAATCCATTTTATTTGTCACTTTTACTAGTATTGCAGTTTGGAGGATTGAAACATAAGGGATTGAAATGTTTTAATATTTGGGTTTATCCGGCGGGAGATGTTGCGTTTGTAAGGTCGATTTTGGTTGGTTGTTGGACTGGTGAATTTCAATCCGTTTTTGTATCGTCGATACCTCATCTAGTATTGCAATTAGGGGGATTGAAACATAAGGGATTGAAATTATTCAATAGTTTGGGTTTATAAGGCGAGAGATGTTACGTTTGTAAGGTCGATTTTGATTGGTTGCTGGACTGGAGAATTTCAGTCCGTTTTATGCTGTTGTTGTAACACGGGTTTTAGAATTTAATTTAAGGTTGATAATTTTCTTTGGTAGCCAGACTGACTGATATGGATTATAGTCGCATATGCATTCGAGTGCTTTCGCGACTGGTTGTGGCCCCAGGCTGCTCGATTAACCCCTAGTGGGGCACTTAGCCCCGGGCTGGGTTTTTATGCATATAGAAGGTATGAGCATGGTGCCATCACAGCCTCCTATTATCCACAGCGTTTCTTTCAGTCCGAGAACGAGGAAAGGCGGAAAGGAACCAGGAAGGCGGCAGCGCCGAAACGCCACAGCAAGGCCCCGGAAACAACCCCCAGGGCATTCCACTCCCACAACCACGCACCACGGCCCAACGCCAAGGCCGGACTTTTATGTTAAATCTAGTCGTGCTGTAACTGGGACATCTAGGTCAAATGTGGATTAGGAGGTAAATGTGGGGTTCGTTGTTCTTGCCAACGATAGTATTCCATCCATCGTTTGTAAGACACTATAGCCAGTTTTCGTCCTTCCATCGGATTTCAAGGATCGCATCTGAGATCTTTTGACTCCAAAGGTCCCTTTTATCTTCTTGGACCTTTTTATCTTCATCCTCCCAGGATGTTTTCCATCGTTCCCAATAGTCATTTCAGCAAGGGTCCTCCTATTGTTCCCATTACTCCTTTCAGCAACATGGGCAAAAAGGGCAAAATTCCTCTGCGTTGCACCAACATCTTTTTCTTTTGACCAATGGGCATTTTCTTTTGGACCATTTGGCGAAGTACGTGTCGATGTTTGGCTAAGTATTCTTTCTGGTGTTTAGACAAAGGTATTGTGCCTTTCAAGACATTCAGACAACATTCTCACACGGTATCGATGACGTCTCTGCCTAAATTCAATGAGTTTTCTCGCATGGGTGGAGGAGCTTTGGACAGGACGGACAACATGTCCCAATGTTTGGCTAAACGAGGTGGCAGTCCTTTCCTTTTCTTTCCTTTTGAGGGTAGAAGAGGAATGTCTTTTTTGGGGTGACATCTTTCCCGGTTGGTTCCTTGGTTCCGTGGCACACAGCAAAAAATACACTAACGTCGATGACTTGTCACACGGTCTTTTATCCTTTTTTGGGGACTATGGCTTCGTCATTAAGGTGACGATGTGTTTTCCAAAATCGCCGAAGAATCCTCCTCTTTGGTGGCTCCACTTTTTCTTTGGACGAGTGTGTCTTTTCTGGGGGTGTCGTCGATGTTTGACTAAGCGTTTTTTTCGGATGACGAAACTGTTCTTTTCTGTTTCCTTTCCGGACTGGAGAACGACAATGAGGAGACATCTTTTGGTGCACAACATACACTAAAGTCCATGGCTTCACGTGCGTCCTTTTATCTTATATTTGACTAGTGGTCATAGATTTAAATAGATTTAAGAGTTTTGATCATGTTTGGTAATAAAAGACTAGCCAACCATCCTCCTCTTTGGTGACTTCTTCTTTTCTTTGAACGAGTGTGTCTTTTCTGGGGGTGACGTCGATATTTGACTAAGTGTTTTTTTGGATGACGTGACTGTCTTTTTCTTTTTTCTTTTCCTTTTTGGACAGAAGAACGACGATGGTGACGGTGTGCACTTCTTGGTGGGGCCATCTTTGGGCGTTCAGGAGCACAACAACACTAAACCTATCGTTTACCTCAGATCTTTTTATACTGGAACGCGTCGCCACTGATTGTCTTTACGTCGTATGAACTTGATGACAGGCATCACACGTCTTAGAGGAGTTCGCGACGGACTAAATCGGGACAGTTCTTGCTTGGACAAATCCAGTAACACACCCGTTCTCTCTTGGACTTTGATTTTGGGGGCAGGTACTTTGTGAGCAGCGGCCACTGCCGCTAAAGAGGAAGAGGGTGTCACCACTGGAGGAGAAGTTTTTGGAGACGCTCTCTTGCGGGTAGAAGCTGTTTTCTGTGGATTTTTCTTTTTCTGAATCTGTGACCTGGTCTTGACACCGTTGCTCTTTTTCTTTTTCTTCTGGGTACGTTTAGGGAACGAATGATGACACC
The DNA here is from genome assembly GCA_016617855.1 of Megalonaias nervosa. NCBI lineage: Eukaryota > Metazoa > Mollusca > Bivalvia > Unionida > Unionidae > Megalonaias > Megalonaias nervosa. The sequence goes on from JAECUM010093219.1 coordinate 18,214, forward strand.
TCCTAGAGAACCGCTTCCTCCAGGTTTCAAAATGATTTGATTTTTGGTTTGAGTGTCAATGCGAGGATCGGCTTGCTGCGCCAAGGCTTCTTTGTGTCTCTCAAAAAAACGTTTGGTTTGATGTGGAATCTGAATGATGCCTTGCAGTAATTGACGTGCTGTCACCGTAAACCATCGTAAGACTTCTTTGAGACTAACTTCTAAGACACGAGCATGTATTTGTGAATTTTTTTCGCGACTGATGCCGTACAAGGCTCGAATCAATTTGATGGGAAGACGAGACTGAAGGGACGTCATGTTGGCACTGTGTGAGACAGAGCCAAAGTGACCGAGGTTTTTATAGACTATTTTTGGTGACTGTGATTGTTGTTAAGTTGACGAAGGGAACGTGTACACGACAGGCCCTCTGTCTTGGCACCAGTGGTGAAACAGATGGGTACGTAATCGCAAATAATCGGGAGCGGTGGCTTTTAAATCCACGAGTAAATAAGCATGTGGGGTTTGAGTGGCATCGTCGTACGCATGAGTCAGCTAAGGCGTTCCTAACTGTTTGGCTAAGACTTGCACTTGCGATTTATCTCTAGGGCTTTTAAACAACACCACGTAATGAGCATTGAGACTGATGCTACGATGGGCTTTACTTTGTTGAAACAAATTTTGGGTGATGTAAATGACACTGGCATTACGATGATGCCCTTTGCGCGTAAACCGGAGTTTAATTTCTTCTTCGTCTTCTCCTAATATGTCGTCAAAACTAACCAGATGAGTTTGACTAGGGCTAGACGCGATCCCGTCGTCTTCGCCAGGAATGCCTTCCACAAAGACGATGGAATCGCCTTGACTTTCTCGCAGAAGGCTGTCCTCCGATTGTTTGTAACACCACACGATTCGTTAAGGTGGACGATCGATCAAATGATGTTTATGTTCGATCAAACGTTTGACAAATTAGGTTTTCCTTGGACAAGAGGAACGTCTACTGTAAGCAGAACAGACATTGATGATACACTGGAGTATAAATTTTAAGTGGTAGCCACTGAACCTTCAACGTTGCAGAAATGGCCATTCTGCGAGAAAATTTTTATACTAAATCAGTGTTTCCCAAAGTTGGCGGTACCTCCCCCTGGGGGTGGTGAGATTACCGGGAGGTGGAGCGGCGTTAATGCTAAACAATGTTTTCTATGGGGTTTGGATAGGTGGCGCTGAGGATAACCATGGGGGGGGGGTGGCCCGATAAAGTTTGGGAACCACTGTACTAAATAAAGAAATAATAATGCTAAAATTGCTTTCTTTTTCATCTTGTTTTGTAAGATCCTTATGTGGAAATCAATCTAATTACCATATTACAAGTAAAACAGTTTTTATTCCTGGCTATGTCGTCGTAGTACTGGAAGCCAAAGCAACAAATTCATTTGTGTAGAGTCCAATGTTACAGTTAGTCATCAAAAGAGACGGAGATTCGTGCTCATGTGTTTTATTTTATTTTGTTTTCTTCAAAGTCCGATTGATTTTGAAATAATCTCACTAATTTGCAACCCATTTGGAATATATGAAGGGTTCACATGAGTCGACGTGGAAACTAAGATTAGCTCTTCAGCTAATAATGACATGAAAGAAAATGCGGTGCAAATGAAGAATATTCACATATAAATAAGTGTGTTATCGCACAATCGGAACTTCCTTGAGATATTTCATGTACAGTTGGGGAATCTCGGAATTAGGTACATTACTTCTGTGTCCAGTGAACAGTCATGAACTTTTATTAACCCATATAATTTCTTTTCTATTATAAAATTGTTTTACCACGATCAAACAGTGAGACAGAACATGGAAAAAAACAACCTCTTGTGTCTGGTTTACAGTTTCCTGATTCTTATGATTTACTGATTATTAGTTCTTTACAGAGCATGCACGATAAAACAACGAAACCTCGGACATAATGAAGAAGGCAAAGTTTTGCCACTAAATGCAATCCCTCAATAATATTTTTCAAACTTTTATTGACAGTGTCAGTAGACGTTTAGAAAATTGTTGCAACGTTACCAGGGCACATTTCCAGTATTCCCTAATGGTGTCTTCTTTGTTTAAAGTTTCAACTGTGTAGCGGCAAACCAGGTGACCAGAATACGACACAAGAACGGCGGAAGAAGCACAATTCTTCCGGAATTATCACGTGTAGCGTAATGATTGGTCCTCAGCATGTACCCTTTTTATTTTAAGTTACCAAAAATAAGTGTAAGTTTTACATGTCTGAGTTATCATTCTCGGAGAAATATTTTATATCAACAGCCGAGTCCCCAAGTCCCAGGGAAATCTCATTTGAAGTACAAGCCCACGTGCTCAACACAACACTGCATATCTGCGTGTCGAGTGGGTAGTATCTGGCGTCACAGTCGCAATGGGTCTCGTAAATGTTTCCCGGGATCCATGCAACATGGCCGTCGCTCCCGATTCGCATTAATGTATTAGCATCGCTTATTACCGACATATCGCTGACACTGTAAGAACAAACAAAAAATTAATCAGATTTGGAAATACTCTTCCCTTTGCATGCAATGAAAACGTTTCACCTTAAAAATGTTATAAGACTTATACGCTATTTAGATTTGCAATATTTTATTTTTTTCTTCAAATCTATCAAATCATTTGGAATAAAGGTCACACAGTTTCCTTACCATGGAAATGAACTAACTGTCATTGAACATTAAAATATTGAAATCAGAAACAGATATAAATGTGTTGGCATTTCTATATTTTTGTGATGTAATGACAACTGTACATGATTTGAAACTGGTGTCATTTTGTCATGACCCAAAGGTTGTCTATTTCATTTGCCGTTTATTACAGCTAATATAAAATTATGACTTAAGCACACTATTTCTCGGAAAGGATGAATAATTATCAATTGTATTCGGAGAGTGAAGAATAGAGAGATGCCACCCTCTGGAGATCCCACCCTCAGGGTAAGAATATGATTGCAGAAACTCGCTTAAACCTCGTTACATCTACAAATTCTAATCCTCTGGTGGTATTTCACTATCACACACCATTTTCAGTTTTGTGTTGGTTAACTTCTAATACAATGCTCGCTTTGTTAAAAGCTTTGCAATCTTAAATTCCAAGTTCAAACGCATAAGCTAATAAATTTTTTTTATATTTTAATTGTTATTAAAATTTATTTTCTTAAAACTGTAAAACAGAAGAAACGACAGTTTATCATTCCTTATTGTCCTAAGACTGTAAGCATGACAGATAAATTTATACAATGTTCAAATATTCGTATTTTGAGCTTGTCTTTGACTTTCATGATCAATCTGTTTTTAAAAAAATGGGTCACATTTAAGTTTTAGCGTATGAAAGCGTAACGTAAGAGTTTTCCACAATGATAGCAGGTCTCCACATGTAGTCCTCATTACTTAAAAGAAACCGGATGTTGCCATAGGTTGTATTTCCGTTCCAGCTAAGGCGAGAGTCTTGCCATATCTATGTATTGTACAAATGAAAAGCTTTATCTGCAAACATGAATATGTTTGATGGAAGCATTTTAAAAAATGAAAGTTTTAATGTCTTGGCTTAAAATGAAAAGGAAAATATGAATGACAACTTGAACAACCAAGCCACACACGAAAAAAATTAAAAAAAAAAAAAAAAATTTAAAAAAATAAATAGATAAATAATAATAATAATAATAATAATAATAATAATAATAATAATAATAATAATGACAGTGCTGGTGTTGGTAGTAGCAGTAGTAGTGATATTTCAGCTGCAACTCCATTTTCACTCTACGTATTTCTTTGTAACTGTCTTTCTAATAATAGTCATTTCTTTTTGACGTTTTCTGTTCTGATATGTTTGCTATTCTGACAAGTTTTCTATTCTGACATGTTTGCAATTATGCTGTCACTTATATTTGGAATTGATCATCATGTTGCGTACATATTTGTGTGTTATTTCAACAATATATAACATCTACATGACGAAGACAATTTGTTTAATTTTGATCTCTCCAACAATCCAGCCGTTCATCCAATCCAGCGATTCATCTACCCGTCAATTTATGCGTTTGAATTTGACCTTTGAGCTCACTTTTATAATGAGATAATGTAAAGTACGACTGCGTACATACATGTCCACTCATCTATCCAACCTGTCGATAGACATAATGACAGACAGACAGACAGACAAGCCTATCTTAGTATTTACCATGTAAAAATATCCCGATATAGAAAGCTTCTGTTCTTTAATATCCTGTAAAGATACGACTGTATTAACATTGGTAACACACCAAAATATCCTGTAAAGATACGACTGTGTTAAAATTGGTAACACACTTTAATATCCTGCAAGGATATGACTGTGTTAGCATTGGGAAGATACTTATAATAGCGTGCATTTATTTTCTTCTTTGAAAATCAATATGATCAAAAGTTTTCAAATTCTGTATAGTATTCAGTGTACACACACACACACACACACACACACACACACACACACACACACACACACACACACATACGCACACACACACACACATACGCACACACACACATACACACACACACACGCACACACAGACATTATAAATATGTATAAATTGCAATTGAATTGTGACATACCCGCTGTTTGTGTCACTTAATTTGACGGCAAGAAGTGTATATGTGTATTCAAAATTGCAAACTGTTCCCCGAGTTTGAGCGCGCTAGCATTGTAAATTGTCACATTTATAGCCCAAGGATATGCATGTGTTTCAATGTGAAAATATTATGCTGAGCAAATAATTTTAAATTCTGATTCTTATTGTTCTTTTTTTTTTTTTTTTTTTGCTATACGAAATGGCAATACATAAACAGTATTAGTTTGTGGTAGTACAATTTCTAGGTATTCCCGACTCTGACTGCGCTAGGATCTTCAAATTTAGATTTCATAGTTTTCGTATCCCTGTACCAGTGCGTGAGTTTGATACCATTATGCTGCGCTAGTAATGTTTACTTTTTAATTCTTTGATACATGAGATTGTGAAAAATGAGTGGTTAAGTAGAACTTATAACGACAATTAGTACGCCCATACACTTCCATCGTACTTGAGTGCCAGCAATCTCACATGTTCCCTACTCTTGTGATATACATATCCTGTTCATCTGAAGTTTGACATGGTTTTCTTTTTCTTGTTCTTATGGTATTTTGTTGTTCTGTTGTGGATTATTTTTGTTGATAAAATTCTTTGGTTTAAGGTTCGTAAAGGTTCAAATTGCTCCAAACACTGAATTGTTTGTGAGGTGTTCGAACAGGTTCATTGGTCTTGCGAAAAAGCACTAGATACGACATCCAGGAGAGACTGATAATGACATATTCGGTGTTGTAAATAGCAAGAAGCGACGAAGAGCTAAGGCAAGGGATGCGCAAAGTGGACGTATGACCTCTTTTTCTCACAAACGGTGTGGATGATGGAGACGTCGACTACATAACCGAGGATACATGTGAGCGTATAGCGATCAAGCAATCAACAATAGGTTAAATTCTTCTCTTCTCAAAACAAATGGATTGATCTGGAAGCATGGAATGGACAAAATAATTTGATTTTCCGAGGAACTTTCTGATGCAAGGGAGAAATTGATTATGTTTGGTCTGATCAGAAGTTTTCATTATAAGTAATTCGGACTAGTTCCACAGGATATGTATTGAGTTCGTGCCGAAATAATCGGTTGAATATGGGTCATGTGCGAAGTGAAAAGCCATATCACTGACCAGTCCTGGTGGCGTTCAGGGATTGCTGACAAACAGAAAACGTTTTGAGTAATGAGTACAAACTGAAGGGGACCTCGTGCGGTATCTACCTTGATTATCCCCCGGAAGAATGTTGTATTGCATTTAGAAAGAAATTAAGTTCCAGAGTGTAAGGAAGCAAGAAACAATTGTGTGTCTATTAAATTTCCTTATTGGCTTGACATCATGCACAGCAGCAATGATGATGTATCGACGGTCACTGTGAGTCTTATAGAAAAGAGACAAGACGTGCTGACCCCTCAATATATAATTACGACGCTGAAGACGATATTGGGTGTACGGAACCTGAAAGCGTCAAGTTTAATCATATGGTTGGAGACGACGTACCTGATCGGCAATTGCGACCAAATATCTCAGGGTTCAGGCTGATTCCGAACGTATCGAGCCAGTACGGAACCATAACCATATGAAATCGGCAATGAAATAGAATTTAAGTGACGAAATTGAAAAATCAAACGGATCGTATCTCATCGCTTTGAAATCTGGTAAATCAGACCTGGCTCAGATAGGCACAAAAAATTGAGGGATCAAAACGGAGCAGTAAGTCCAGTTAGAGTGAATTTCATGGGTCCAGTGGTCATAATAACATTCGGAAGCCCTTTGTACATGCCCCAGTTCACGTGCAAGACGCTAGTTAACATCATATTACCATTTCCTGTGGTAAATCTGCACCACCAGTTCTGTATAATAGATAATGGACAACGTAATGAACCACATAATGGCCGTGACACTCAAAAGTCTACGATTCCTCCACATCTGTTCAGAAAATCAAAGTAATGAAAATACTGTAAAGCTGCTGGCATCTAAAAGCGGTTGGGTGTGGATGATTCCTTTTCTGAGATATGTATTCAATGTCATTTTTCATGTTCTAATTAATTTTACGGAACCAAGCAATCATCTTGAAAAAAGATTATCACTTAATCTTTATTTATGCAGTATAAATCTGCTTGTGTGATAAAGGTATATAAAGAATAAAAAAAAAAAAAAATGAAAGAGATCACTCTTAAAAAGATTGAATTTTGTTTAAAATAAATATAAAAAGATGAACAATAGCGTCACCGCAGATTTTAAACATACCTGATTGTTCCAAAACACAACTCAACAACACCTATCTTTATTCCAGTAAGATGTAATTGACAACCAGCAAGTGCTACTAGGTAGAATTTAGGTTATTTTTGTGTATTTTTGGTCAAAAAGCCACGGAGCTATCTTAATCATGCCATAGGGTACAATCATCTCTCGACCAAAACATGACGTGCCTTTGTCAAACATGAAACTGACTGGTTAATCCTTGAATTACTTGCCATATGCCTCTTGCATATGACATTAGTAGTAGAAAGGGTGAATCTCTAGGTATATCATCAACCACAACAAATGATATATGCGTTTATTTTAAAGCGACTGAAGAATCGACGTTTATGTATGTCAGTTGGAATTTCTAAGCATTCACTTCATCAGATGATACTATCTGATCTTTAATGATGCTTTGACGGAACTGAGCGGTACGTAAAGACATGCCTCACTATAACTGGAAACTACTATCAGTGTTTCATATGTATGTTAGTTATTTCAGAATTCATTCTGGCACATATGTGAGCCGTTATTGATGTAGAAACGAACCGTTTGCCCTGACAGGGCCACGCAAATGCAACGGTAAGTCCGAAAATGTAGTATATACATTAAATTTCATCACCAAGTAATAAATATATTATTAGATAATTTTGCAGAGTTTATTTAAATATAGACGATTAACAATATAAAGCATTCTCGTCGTAATACGTAGAATAGACATTTACTTTGTGTGTGTGTGTGTGCATGTATGTATGTATGTAGAACTATATATATATATATATATATATATATATATATATATATATATATATATATATATATATATATATATATATATAAAGATAAATTATATATGACTTTGCATGTACGTATAAGTATATATATGCTTACGTTGTAACTGATAATATTTGTAATCACTGACGGAAGTTTCAATACAGATTATCAGCTTTAACAGGCTTATGTAACTACAAAAAATGTCTACCCACCAGGCTGTTTACTGTGAAGAGATTCAGGGTGATCTGGGTAGAAACAGTTTGATTAGGTCGCTGTAGCGAATCATAGTCGGTGAACAGGTAATTGCGTAGTTCTGTCTCAAGGGTGGTACTGTATGGACTAGATCCTGTGTGAAGGTATAATATTAATATTAATATCATCATCGTCGTCGTCGTCGTCATCCTCAACATCACCATCAATCATCACCACTATCATAATCATCGTCGTCGTCCTCCTCATCATCATCATCATCATCATCACCGCCATCACCACTATCATCATCATCATCATCATCATCATCATCATCATCATCATCATCATCATCATCGTAACTGCACCTGAAAGTCAAAAGGGATATTATCCAACAAAGCAAATTATAACCACTGCTGTTCGTGTTTGCACTCATTCAAGGTCAGATATGGCGGTTTTCATTAAAACTTAATTGTAAACATTTTTGATAGCTATAAAAACCCATATATTTTGTTTTTATAGAATCATGTGGGGTAATTGTCTAATTATTTACTGCAAAAGTGCTAATCTCACAAACGTTGAGGTACCTCCTGCTGATACATGTGTGGAAAGGACACAACTGAGGAACGATGAATCCACCATAGCAACGATACTAGTGTTAGACATTTGCGAAAGGTTCAGACAAAACGATTTATTTTCGGAAGAAGTTTAAACGTGCTTAAGCTTTCCACGTACACGTTATTTTGCCATTGATAGCTAAATACAAAAAACTCAAATATTCAAACTATATGATGTCCAGTGCTAGAAAGAATTGACAATGATACTGTGCATTATATGATGTCCAGTACTGGAAAGAATTGACATGATACTGTGCATTATATGATGTCCAGTGCTAGAAAGAATTGACATGATACTGTGCATTATATGACGTCCAGTGCTAGAAAGAATTGACATGATACTGTGCATTATATGAGGTCCAGTGCTGGAAAGAATTGACATGATACTGTGCATTATATGACGTCCAGTGCTGGAAAGAATTGACATGATACTGTGCATTATATGATGTCCAGTGCTGGAAAGAATTGACATGATACTGTGCATTATATGATGTCCAGTGCTAGAAAGAATTGACATGATACTGTGCATTATATGATGTCCAGTGCTGGAAAGAATTGACATGATACTGTGCATTATATGATGTCCAGTGCTAGAAAGAATTGACATGATACTGTGCATTGCTCCAGTATAGTCTTATCATTGTTATAGTTTTCGTTTTCTTTCTTCTTTTTTTTTTCTAGCCTTTTATTGTTAGTCTTAAATATATAAGTAAAATAGAAAACGCTATTTTATTTTTATGGAACTCTTTATCAATAACTTTAAGGGTAAATTCCTGTAAACGGAGATGATTATTGTGGAGAACAGTTTAAATATAACTATCAGAATATAGTTTTTTTTCTTTAAATAGTATTTTAGCGTGTTCAGCTTTAATATTTATATCTTGTTTGTCGATTCTTGATTATAAGATCAAGTAAGAGTCAAACACAAAGAAATATGTTCTTAATTTTACATTCATTGCCCCTATGGATAGGTAAGATTTATTGCTGTTTCTTTGATTCAGTTTGATACCTTTATCTTGTTCTTTTTTGTCTTTTCTTCTCCTAATCAAAGTAAATCTGGTTTCTGTTAGTGGCTGAATCTAGAATCTAATTCCTGCTCAACGTTAAGGAAGATTTTGACTTGTAATAGGCTTGGAACGAAACTGACTATATCTAGTTCTCTAGAAATTTCTCGACGAGACTTTCTGGTCAACCAAAGTTTGATCAGTCTATGCAAACTGTCCACTTTTGAACTTTCCAAGAAGTTAAGTAAAAAACGGAATAAATTGGACATTTGTCCTCATGTAGCGCACAACAACACTCCTTGATATCAGACTAATCATTCAGCCAATGCAACTCTTTGTTGTGCATGGTCGGGTTATTCTGCAATAGCGTCATACATAACAATAAACAAATCCTTCATCATGGGAGGTAAGGCAGTTAGTAATTTTAAACTAAGCCATTTCACATTAACTTTAGCTCTAAATTTCAGCCAACAATCGGAATCAATTATACATGCAAAGCAGACTTTTATTGATTTATGTATTAAAAATTTTCTCTATATTTGACCTCCAATGACTATACAATACGGCTAATCATTTCATTGGTTCAATAATAACAGCTACAAATTCATGATAAAGAGAGAGAAAATTTAAACTGTCTCATTCTGGGTGCGGAGCTCGATTACTGTCACGTGCTCCATCAGCTGACTGTAAATGTTCAATAAAATGGAGAATAATAGCCGTGCAGTGTGCTGAATGAGTGCACCTGTATGATAAAAACGGATTTGTAACCCGAGTGTATCTCAGATACTTACAGGCATTCAGGAAGCTACAGAATGATTCAAAATCTTCAGAATCAACAAGATATGAATAAATGACAATCGATAAACAATTAAAGTATCAGATATCCACATACACAGTTAAATGAATTCCCAAAAAATAGACATAGGGTCCAACAAAGACACGTGAAGTTGATATTTCTTCTAGGAAGCTGAAAATATTCAAAGTGATCAAAATTTCCAATTTGAGGCACGTGCAAAATACCTTTAAAATTCCTTCAAAATACCTTTCCAGCCAGTCTTTCAACACGTGTTATACATGTTGCCTAATTGACCTAGATTAGCATGGCGTCAATTGATTGATCGCCAGATCAATTGATGGATCGCCTACATATTAGCATAGCACTGAATGTAAAAATCAAAGTCTTTATTAGGGAATAACTTCAACTGACAGTAAAATTAAATTCCCAGTATATACTGAAAAAGTGGTAACAATTTTTTAAAGAGATTTTGAAGTTGTTGCTATTCGAGCCTGGATGTGATTTATGCAAGTCATGTGCAAGGTACACCTTGCGGATCCGGCCTGGTTTTAGCCGCTTATCCACACTATGAAATACGCTTTACAAATCGCTTATCCCAGCCTCAGTCTGCAGGACGTTGCACGTGCCTGATCTATACAGATTACCATGCTGCTTTGATAAGAGAGGACAGACGCCTTCTGCTTTATGGTAAGCATGAAAAACTAACACCTAGCCCGCAGTTGTAGGTGTTTGCGAGCCTTAATTGGTATGAATCTGTTAACGTTTGACTGACGAGTGGGCGGAGCAGGCGATCTATCAATTCTTGGCATATCAGCTACAAACAGGAACGATGAACAAAATAAATATGGAATCATTTGGCAGTTGACATTACGTATTACGTTGACAAGACGTATTTTCTAAGGTGACAGTGAAACGTAGGGAAAATAAACGAAATTTTGGCAATTGTTGACTATTAACTCTCCTTTCGGGTCGTAAAATTACTTCGCTCCAATGCAAAAAATATAAATATAATACATTGTTAAATTTTATTTTACATGTTGATATATGTAATGAATTATTACAGAGTTCGTGATTTGATGTACGCTTTATCAAGCAAAAATTGCTAGAGTTTGTCAGGTCTGTTTTTTTTTTCTGCCGAATGAATATATTTTTCCTAAGAAGGCTTCGATATCGACAAGAAACAGGAGGTAGGAAATCAAACACCTATTTCAACGTAATATAAATTAATAAAGAGTAAGTTGTAAGGGCTTGTAACTACGATCTATCTTGTTTAAAAAAAGTGTTTGTGCTGAGAATTGGACTTTAGAAGACTTAAAGGATGAGCGTACATCTGCAACATATACTAAGATGACAAAATGTAACAAAATGGCAGTGCATATGGAACCATGCCATGAATATCAAACAAAATTACAAGGGTAAAATCAGATGAGTTTATCCCTCAGCTGCGCCACACCGACACCGTTAAAATAAATATTTGCTTTCCCTTTCTTGAAATAATAAGTCTTCAGTTTTACAGAGGTCCACAAGACGTTGTGATTATTAAAGCGCAATTTTATGTATATTATTATGTTTTAACTAGACATGTGTCTTACAATATAATCATTGACACATGCAATATATATATATATATATATATATATATATATATATATATATATATATATATATATATATATATATATATATATATATAATTAATATTTGCGATATGTATCATTGACACTTGCGATATATTATCATTGACGCTACATATAAATGTCTTGAGAGAACTTTAGACCATATTCTCCTAAATTTCTTGCATATCTAAAATTTTATCCTGTAAGAGCAATGTTGACATAGGAGTGTTCATAATTTCTCTGACTTTAGTACTGAAGCAACAAAAGGCAAACATGAACACAGCTATAATATCAAAAAAACTATGTAACTGCTGTCATTGGACAACTTGAATTTATATGGACAGAATGAGCTTGAAATAGTCTTCATGGCCAAGACAGAAAGGATTGTCATCGCTGATACCTAACTGGAATTTAGAATTGACAAGTACGCACCTGAAAGTATCAAATCTGGCAAGATGACAACAGTATAAGTCCTGACAACCTGAGTGTGTCACAAATATTTGAAAAACTAATGGCAAGGAATTTTTGAGTCGTACATAACGAAACAAGAAAGAGATGAAGAGTACAATTGGTAAAAAATACGTTCGTATTATGAAGAAGAAAGCACTAGATTCGAAGCCGAATGAAAGTAGCCAAATGCAGCCATCTAGATTTTGACAGTCACTGAACTTGCCTCGTAGCCGTAAGATACGGATAACTAAATTGGAAAGGTAACATCCATCTTTTGTGCAACAGAGAAAGAAATCTGATGGAAACAGGGCGTAATGGGGAGGGGGGGGGGTTATGGGGCGGGTGATTGAAAGAGGAATAAGCGTTTATACCTGTTCTAAGTCAGATAAAATGGAACCCAGGTAAATACGTCGAAGAAATACAGAACTCCTAGCCTTAGTCGATGAAGCAGTAGAAAAGAATGAATTAAGTATTCTATGCATAGAGAAACATTATATTGGAGTCTTCTTCTTCGTTCGTCCGTCGAGTCGACGAGGACCACTCTAATCATCCGAGGGTTGTAGGGGCTGGTTCTGTTCTGTGCGTGCGCAGGTGGCTGATAAGGCCAATCCTTGCACGGAAGGTTCGTTTGCATAAAGGACAAGGGATGAGTGAGACATCTCCAGGAGGGTTGATGGCACGCGCTTTTCTGGCTTGCCTCTTCAGCTCCGCTGCTGCTGTCCTGCTAGATTCACACAACTTGGAGCCTTTGTGCACGGAGGAACGCCATGTGACTCGATCGCTGGCTGCTTGCTCCCAGAAATCAGGTTTTATGTTGAACGCTTTCAATGCAGCTTTCAGATTGTCTTTGAAGCGTTTCTTCTGACCTCCGTGGGATCGCTGTCCTTGCTGTAGCCCGCAATAGAAGATTCTCTTAGGCAGCCGGTGGTCTGGCATGCGTACAACGTGTCCCGCCCAGCGTAGCTGAGACTGCATCAGGAGGGTGTGGATGCTGGGGAGATCAGCTTGGGTGAGTACCTCAGTGTCTGGAATCTTGTCCTGCCACTTGATGTTCTGGATTTTCATGAGACTTGTTGTATGAAAGTGGTTCAGCTTCCTGGCGTGGCGTTGGTACACCGTCCACGTTTCGCATGCGTAAAGTAGTGTGGGGAGCACAACTGCCCTGTAGACCTTTAGTTTGGTCTGGATGCTGATGCCTCTTCTATTCCAGACGTTGGTATACAGTCTGCCGAAAGATGCGCTGGCTCTGGCAATGCGGAGGTTCACCTCGTCGTCAATAGTTACGTTCTGTGACAGTGTGCTGCCAAGGTAGGTGAAGCGGTTCACTACGTTGAGTTTTTGGCCGTTGACGGTGATGTTGGGCTCAACATAGGGCTTTCCATGGGCCGGCTGGTGCAGGACTTCAGTCTTCTTGGTACTGATGCTGAGACCGAAGCTTGTGCAGGAGCTGGAGAACTTGTCAACGCTGCGTTGCAGGTAGGCTTCTGACCCAGCGTTGAGGGCGCAGTCATCAGCAAATAGAAAATCCCTGATGGTGTCTGTCATAACCTTGGTTTTCGCTTGAAGCCTCCTGGGGTTGAACAATTTTCCATCTGTACGGTACCTGATGCCGACTCCAACATCTCCGTCACTGAAAGCATTAGTCAGCATGGCGGAGAACAATAGACTGAATAGTGTCGGTGCCAGAACACAACCCTGCTTGACGCCATTGGTTACTGGGAATGGTTCAGATGTCTGTCCATTGTCCTGGACTCGTGCCTGTATGCCGTCGTGGAAATGCCGCACCATGATGTAAATTTTCCCGGGCATCCGTATTTGGCCATTACCTTTAACAAGCCTTTTCTGCTGACAGTATCAAAGGCCTTTGTCAAGTCGACATAGATGGAGAAAAGGTCTGCGTTTTGCTCCTGACATTTCTCTTGTAGCTGCCTCGCAGCAAACACCATGTCGATGGTCCCACGCTTTTTCCGGAATCCACACTGGCTTTCTGGTAGGAGTCCCTGGTCAAGGTGCGTAGTGAGGCGGTTCAGTAGGATTCTGGCGAGTATCTTTCCTGCGACTGAGAGCAAGGATATACCCCGGTGGTTGTCGCAGGCCTGGCGGTTCCCTTTGCGCTTATACAGGTGGATTATGGAAGCATCTTTGAATTCCTGAGGGATCGTCTCTTGCTGCCACATCAGTAAAAACAGTTGGTGGAGCCTTTCTATCAGGGCTGTGCCCCCTTCCTTGTAGACTTCAGCTGGAATGGAGTCTGAACCAGGGGCTTTGCCACTGGAGAGCAGACGTATCGCTTTCTGTGTCTCGAGCAAGGTTGGAGGCTCATCCAGTGCTTCGTTGATGGGTAATTGGGGGAGACCACTGATGGCATCATCGTTGATGGATGAAGGGCGATTCAGGACGCTGTCGAAGTGTTCAGCCCAACGTTCAAGAATCTTCTCTTTGTCAGTAATTAGTGTGTTCCCGTCTGCGCTGAGAGTGTGGGATGATCCAGAGGATGTAGGTCCATACACCTCATTCAGGGTGTTGTAGAAGTTCTTCATGTCATGGCTGTCTGCATAGCACTGGATCTCATCAGCTTTGTTGCTCAGCCATGTATCTCGCATCTGGCGGAGTTTCTGCTGTACAGTTCTGCGTATATTGTTGTACGCATCTTTCCTGGAGGTGGACTTGGGGTTGTTGAGATAGGTTTGATGGAGGCGGTGTTTTTCATCCAGCAACTGTTTGACCTCGTCGCAGTTCTCATTAAACCAGTCTTGGTGCTTTCTGCTTGAGGGTCCTAGGATTTCCGAGGCTGTGCTGTAGACCATCTCTCTGAATGCCGCCCAGTCGGTTTCCACATTCTGATTGTCCAGAGGGGTGGATTTCAGACGTTCTTCCAGGGCATCCGCAAGAGACTGTTTGGTACTGGTGCATTTCAGCTTGGTGATGTTTAGTCGTTTAGGAGCCTTCTTTCCCTGTGGGCGTCTTTTGGGCTGAATGCGGATGTTAAGCTTGGTGATGATGAAGCGGTGGTCTGTCCAGCAGTCGGCGCCGCACAAGGACTTGGTCACACGCACATCCTGCCTCTCCCTCTTCCTGACAATGACGTAGTCGATGAGATGCCAGTGCTTAGAGCGAGGGTGCATCCATGACGTCCGGTTACGGGTTGGGAGGCGGAAGACTGTATTGGTGATCAGCAGTTCATGCTCGGCGCAAGTCTGGAGCAAAAAGAGGCCGTTGCTGTTACAGTGACCCACTCCGTGCTTTCCTAGCACTCCATCCCAGGCAACGTGATTGCAGCCTACTCTTGCACTGAAATCGCCAAGAATGACGAGCTTATCTGCCATTGGAATGTCAGCAATGACGGAGTGAAGATCCTCATAGAATTTGGCCTTTACTTCATCCGGGTTTGTCATGGATGGAGCGTAGTAACTGATGATGGTAAGGTGCTTTCTTCCAGACAAGAGGGGAAGTTTCATGGTCATGAGTCTGTCGTTTACTCCCTTGGGAGGTCCAGCCAATTTGCCAATCAGTGCTGTCTTCACTGCAAAGCCGACACCAGCCTCACGACGTTCTTCACTTCTTCGGCCGCTCCAAAAGAACGTGTATCCAGAGCCCCTTTCACAGAGTTCGCCTTCTCCTGCAAGCCGGGTCTCACTCAAGGCAGCAATGTCCACGTTGTATCTGGCGAGTTCCTTTCCTATTAGGGCAGTTCTCCTCTGGAGTCTTTCCGCGTCATCTCTCTCCAGTAAGGTGCGCACATTCCATGCACCAAGTGAGAGAGGAACAATCTCCATTTTCTTCTTTGTGTTTCGATCGCTGGAGTAGGGTCCCCACCAGCCGCGGTAAGCTGGCTAGGGAGGTTTAAAGCAGGCAATGTTTAGGGCACCTTTTCTAGACCCTTCCTCATGCCAAGGAGGTGAGCAATGCAACCCTGAAGAGGGATGCTCAGTCGCTCAGGGGGCTGCCGGACTCCACTGCTGCTCTGTGTCAGTGGTGAACGACCCTAATGGCCTGAGCCGCCTGTGTGCAGGTTTGCGGCTACGGCTGCCAGTGTACCCACACCTGCCGCTTCGTCGCTTGCATGTCGCCACAGGACTTTGGTGGGTGATGAAATGGGATGGGTGGATGACAAGGGTGACTTGCGCGGTGACTTTGTTTTAAGTGAGGAAGAGTTGCGCAGTTCGTCGACCTCACTCTCTCGCCCAAAACCATCTGAGTTCAGCAGCATGACAAAGTCGAGACGGCCGGAGATGGAGTTGAGTGCAGTGGATGACCAGGACGTCCTACGTGTCTCGTCATGCTCTTACCGCTCCACGGCGCTTTGCTGGGAATCGCCTTTCTGCCCGTTGACCAGCTGGTGATTCCTCCGCTCAGGCTGCCGAATACAGTCTTCACATTCTAGACAGACAAAGCCTAACTCACCGAGGGTTAAGACCCGTCGGGTACCCTCAGCCTGGTTTAGCCGGCCAGTCGAGGCCGTTTTCCGGGATGTGGCCGCTGCACATGCTACAGCTGCTTGGAGCCACAGGTGAGAGCTGAGTGCCAAGTGGGGACCAAAGGTGGGCGAGCTATCCCCGAAGAAGTACGACTGCTTCCCCCAAACAGAGGTGCTACCCCTCCCTGGACACTCCATACACCCCATTGGAGTAACAATCAGTGCAATGGGCAGTTTCGGAGAACACCAACAAAAACAATATAGGCTGTTGGGGATGCGCGAACATGTCTCCTGCTGGTTCCAACTGGAAGAACTATAGAAAGAAATAGGGAAATCCGTAATGGCAACGTACGACCAGTAAAAATTGGTCAAAATTTCAAAGACGTTTACGAAATCAATTCATCTCCATACCGTCCAAAACGTCCAGGTGTAAGGATCAAAAGTAAATAATCTGATTCACATCTGCAGCTAGTTTGTCCAGTGTGGACACAAAATGAAACACGACAAATAAGCCCTAGCTGTAGACAAGCATCTGTCGTAGCATATGAACTTGAGTACAAGTGGTATAATTCAAGGTAGAGAATGTGGTTGAATACAGCGAGGCGGACATTCTATGGGAATTTCAACATCCAGACCGACTAGGCTGTTAAGGCGAGGAACATGACCTACATCATAAACATGTAAGCAGCAGAAAACTCACGTCGCACGCAAGGGACACGAACAATAACGGTGTACAGTAACCTGACCAGAGAACTTCTAACGGTCTTAAAAATCGTGGTGAGGGTAGTAGGAGCTAAGACGCAGCCAAAAGTTTCTAGGAATATAACTAAAGCGGCTCTTCTCAGGAAGGTCCTTGAGATTTTAAAGCAACTTGAAATGGTCCAATTTCAAGAAAATATCAGCAAATATTGAACTATATTTGAAAACTGGGTCACTGGCAACCTAGTTTCTCCGGCAAAATATTGCACTTGTCATGATACATAAAATGTGTTGACAATATCCCTACCAATTATCAAAGCGAAGCTGCTGAAAAAGATCTACCAATTATTAATGTGAAGCTAGCGAAAAATAAAGATATTTTAAAATGTGCTTTATTTCTGCAAGACGTTGGGCTACCGTTCGGGATATCCTATTGTTGTTATGATAAGAGTCGAATGTATCCTATTCTAGCGTGCGTAAGGAAAGGCCAAAGGCATTCCAGTTAGGTCATTGGCATTACATTGAACTTTACGGCAAAGGTAAAGGCGATAGTAGTATGAGATCCTTTGAAGAACACGTACTTTGGCGTTAAAGGAAAAAGTATTGTTTGAAATGCAAATTTTAGCTTTACAATGTAAAAATTTGTTGACTTGCTGAAATCAACATGAATGTTCTAACTTGGCTTAATTATTATAATGTTACATAAACTCACTGAATATTTCCGATATTACACATGTGTAAAGTTGGCCATGAAGATATGCAATATATAGGTGCGTATTGGAACAGTCCGAACGTTTTGTTTAAAAGCCAGATTATACTGAATACCCTTACCCCATTTGCTGAACAAGCAAACATAAGTGTATTTTATTGCATGTTAAAAATATTGAATTATAACCTACCAGAATGATGCAACGAGTGCCATAATTCAATGATATTCTCATTTTGACTCGCATGACAATAAATTATCAGTATTCAACTAGTTTCGTAAATTTCATATGAAATCAGTAGCCTTGTTTAATGCTCAATGATAATACTGCACCATTAAATATTATATTTCTACTCACCCTTAAGAGATCCAGGCCGTATAAAACTGACAATAATACTGACACTCACCTTGGGGGGATACAGCCGTATAAAACTGACAATAATACTGATACTCACCTTGGTGGGATAAAGGCAGTATAAAACTGACAACAATACTGATACTCACCTTGGGGAAATACAGGCAGTATGAAATTAACAATCATAAAAACACGAAGCAAATAAAGGTTAGTGCTATGACCGTTTATGACAATATTCCGTAATAATAACAGCGTTTCCATTTTCACACCATTGTCATCAACCTGAAGTATCTTTCCGAAGTTAAAAATTGCACATTACGATTAACTTCGATTAGACATTGTATTTGTTCTACTCAAGAGTTTTGTTGATGTAATACCTACAGCGTCTCTAGGATCTGATTATCTGTTCCATGACGCATTTAAGATAAGGTCTCTATTTGCTTTTCCAGTTGCTCCACGGACGTTGTATACAAGAAAGTATTTGCAAAAATAAAAATCCCTTTTTCTATGAAAAAAAAATTAAGTTAAAACTTTAAGTTTGATAAGTAATGTATCAGTTTTTCTCCAGTCTGATGCCGGTTATTAGCAACATACTGATTTCATACTCCAGTCATTCGATGCATCCGTAATCCAATAATAAGATTAACCTAGAATTTGCTATTGCTTCACAATAATACGGCAAACGATTTCGTTTACTTTCGTCACTGATAGTTACTGCGTGTAGACGACCAAAACAGAACGTCGTTGTCTGTACCAATGAATCGTGCAAACATTTAGTTTACTATGCTTCTTTTAATGTTATAAGAGAAGCATACCACACACATTTGAAGAAAGTGTGGTCATAAATAATTAATGCCGTCTATCCTCTATAACTTTAATACTTTCTATATTCTATCTCCTTTTATCCAATACAGTTTTACTTTCTGAACACATCCATTAAAATCAAGTTTTTTATTTTTCATTTGCTTTGGAAACGTTCTACATGCAGTTATTAAAGAAGCCGAAAAGTCCTAAAGTCTATCGATTTAGAGCCAGAAAGAAGTTTCACTCTTCCGTCTAAATCATTAAATCCTTTCAAACGTTTGGAATAAAACTTTCCGACCCTGAAATTGTCGTCTCCAAAATGAGGGGTACTGAAAAGTTCCTGTCTTATAAGAGAATCCTCAGTCACTGCCTTGTTTTTTGTTGAGGTATAGTACTTATTAGTTTGGCAATGTAGCTTCAGTGATCTTTTATCTTTTTCATTTTGCTCAAAAATTGTAATAATTTGATATGCTTTTATCAGTAAATAGTAGAATGGATGAGAAAATTTTAAGGAATTTTCGACATAAACATAAATTTAAATATAATTAAATCCATATACCGTATTTCACGATAAGGTCCATATTGAATTGACCATGTTTGTACAAATACCTGTATAATTATCTGATCGTACGGCGCACTGAGATGAAAAGCTATTATCCTAACCGAACTATTGGCATATGAAGTTTATTTAAATGAAGATCTCTTATAGTAATGGTCTCATCGATCAGAAAAGATTACCATATTGTATGAATTCATTATGTTGTTTACACTGAACGTAACATTAGGCTTCAGTATTCACATCGAAATGGTATTTATATGTGTTTATTTGGCAGAATGTCTGTGCAAACCAACTGAATTGCTTCACTGACAAAAACTCCACAGGCAATTTCATATATTGATGGGAAGCTTGATTGTCCTAACGTTAAAGTGTCTACACCCAAGTAAATATATTTTGTGAAAAAAAAAATGCGTTTAGGCTCTTTGTGATCTGCGTTCTCACAGTGGAACCTCTATTGACCTATTATTCTGACCTCATCCTTGTTTTCACTCCTTCAAGCAAATAATGTCGAAATAATCATTTCTCTTGCAGACGAAGCCCGTTGCATGTTACAATGCCTTCATTTAGGTAAATTGAACACCCCATGAACTTAATTACTTCTCATTCATATTTACTTATTATTGCAAATGACATTGTGCCAAAACAACCGATCTACAGATTCACACCGTAGTCTTATTCAATCAAACTCAATCACGATTCTGATACGTACACGCCGAGCGTGTAAAGATTTTACAACTAATAGGTTACATATAAGTCTCGCTTATCGCTCATTTTCGTCTTTCTTTCTTTCTTTCTTCAATCCGAAAAATAAGCCGTATATATAGTAATGTCCAATGACACCATGTGTATAGATAGATAGATCGATCGATCGATAGATAGATAGATAGATAGATAGATAGATAGTAAAGCCCAATGCTAACATAAGTGATACAGCGATACATGAAAAGCTATATGCTATTCTTGAGAAGCGGTAGAATGTACTGGCAAAGAAGAATATAAGGACAACTCGTGCTCTGTTCATGTACTCGATACGTTTATGTCGCAGTTTGAAGACAACGCGTCCCCCTTTATGTACTCAGAACAACGCGTTCCCCTTTATGTACTCAGAACAACGCGTTCCCCTTTATGTACTCAGGACAACGCGTCCCCCTTTATGTACTCAGAACAACGCGTCCCCCTTTATGTACTCAGAACAATGCGCACCAATTTTATATGCTTGGTACGTGAGTGTCACAGTCCGAATATGTGCAAGCTAAAATATACATTACCTGTACAGATATTTTCGGGACGGTCAAAACCAGAAAATAGAAATCTATATATTGTACATTTATACGCTCTTAGATTTTTGCTGAGAACGCCGATTAACGTGACAATGAACATCATCAACAGACTTTCCTTACGCCTCGTTTTGGAGATTAAGAACTATCACCTGACGAACACAGTACTTCTTTCTCAAATGACGTAGGCCACCACTTTGGGCATGCATAATGCGGAACTTTGAAATGGTCAATACTTTTTAAAAATACTTATTGCTTTTTAATTTAGTTTCTTGTACAACTTGACTACAGCCTTTTCCCTGCCCAACTTCTTAACATGTACAGGTGACACACACACAGGCACACACACACACACGTGTATATATTATTGTTCGAAAGACTTCGTAATAAGTGTAAAGTTTTTGTCTTATAGGAACTAATGAATTTTTTTTTATATAAAAACAGTTCAGGTAGTCGTGTATGTTTGATGGCTATTCACTACCTAAGTTTAAGGCCAAGGGTTTATGAGCTTGTGTGAAACTAAGGATTTCACTGTTAATCGTTAGTCTTGGAATGAACTGTGCCATTCTTGTGGGAAACTAAGGATTTCACTGTCAATCGTTAGTCTTGGAATCAACTGTGCCATTCTTGTGGGAAACTAAGGATTTCACTGTCAATCGTTAGTCTTGGAATGAACTGTGCCATTCTTGTGGGAAAGAACATCAAATCAGTTTGCTATAGGTTGATATCGCTAACTAATGTTGGTAAGGGTCGACGTGTCTACGTGCAACACATCGAATGAAAATCCAATCTCTTAAATACATCACAATACAACTCCTCAGGTACAAGATACACGAAATTGTATGTAATGTCGATGGTCTGGGAAAATACATAATACTCTAGCTCTTGACTAGTTAGTTTAGTATGTTATATTAACCACATTCTTTTAAAAGTTTCTCTGGTGGAATATCATCAAAACATTTTGACAGTTAAAATTAAAAGAAAAGATTATATCGGGTGGAAATCAACACGTTCAACAACAACGTGTTCTACTATCAGCTGATATATGCAGGGTACACACTTTGGTCACGGTTCATCCCTAATGAGGCATGATGGATGAAGCATCAATCTCCAATACGAAGTGCACTTTATTTCTGCTGTGATTTGTTCTGCATGATGGCGACAGTCTCCAACGATGGGTCAGCTGTTCCGCAGCTTGTCTGTGGATTTTGCATTCCGAATATTTTGCCAGGAATATACAATATGCCGATTTTTATATATGAAGTCAGGATATAGAAGTGAAAAGAGTGATTGCGTGATAGGTTTGCGATTTTATGTGATTCTTCATTATCCTTGATAGCAACGTGAATAGGGAGCCAATCGTGGAGAATACTTGTCTTCATTATGTGAACAGTTCATGATTTTGGATAAATGAAGGTTTTCAGTTTTAAGGTTTTGAATTACTTTCGGCGTGGATAAGGATCTTAAATGAAAATTACATTTTTTTCGAAGTGGTAAGGTGCAATTTTACAATCTGAGCAAGGCTATAACTTCTCCTGTAAAACGAGCTTTTTTCCGTTAATCAGCTCGAGAAGGTACCCGTGTTTTGTAACGGCAGTCGAAATCTTATCTCTATCGGATACAGGAACTTAAGGCCACAACTAAACGATTGGTGCAGGACAGTTTGTAATGGCAGATATAATACTATTTGAGGGTTGAGGGTTGGAATGGGGACGGGGGTTGGGTGTTAACAACCAGAAGTAGGTTGGAAATTTTGTAGCCAGTTTTGCTCATGTGGAAAACAATGACGACTTATTCCAAACAACATCGAGATATGCTGAAGGGAAGGTGCTAATGGATCCAGGACAAGGTCAAAGTCCATGGTTATTCAACGAATGAAGCAACTGTAGATAAGATGTGCTAGCTGATCCGTATAAAATCGAGCCATATTCAAGTTTAGATCTGTATAACAGGGATAAGGCTTTCTGGTCGCCACCACAATTTGTATTCACCACGGTTCGTATTAAATTCAGAGATTATTTAACATTTGTCTAATGTATCTGATATGCGGAAGGTAAGTGAGTTTACATCAAAAATAAATCATCAAAAAAACTTGGTCTTCTCCAAAACAGAAATAAGAAAATTCAAAATTGTAATGACATAATGATGGGTAATTATGCATTGCATGTAACTGGCAAAAGCGCATACAAGCAGTTTTTTATTTTATAAGTTTGAACCCTCTTTCTTTCGGTCATCTTTGAATCCTAATTAAGTACATATGTAGCTGACGTGCAGTAGTAAGCATACTTTTCATCTATAGTCGCCGATATATAAAGAGTACGCAGCTTAATGGATGAATGTATTTCACTGTACTTCTAATTTGATGTTGCAAAAGATGCCTGACGCTATACTGCCATGGGGTACACCCATGTACAGCAAATATCAGTCAAAAAATATTGCACTTACCCTAACTCTGAAATTACTATCTTTCCAAAACATTGACACAAAGATAGGCAGGTGCCCCCTTTGAACTAAGTTTAACAGAAACTTTATTACTCCGTACTTCCATGTTGGTGTCATAAACTTTCTCAAAGACGACAAGATAGTAACTATACATTCTTTCTTCCCGAAGTTTTCTCAAATACATTTTTAGAGTCTGATTAGATCGTCATTGATGCTTCTCTGGCGACTAGATGGGCGATTGTTCTTCCCCCTTGACCAGATGATAGATTGTGCTACTCTTGCGACAAGACGGTGGATTGTGCTACTCTAGCGACCAGATGGTGGATTGTGCTACTCTAGCGAGCAGATGGTGGATTGTGCTACTCTAGCGAGCAGATGGTGGATTGTGCTATTCTAGCGAGCAGATGGTGGATTGTGCTACTCTAGCGAGCAGATGGTGGATTGTGCTATTCTAGCGACCAGATGATAGATTGTGCTACTCTAGTCACCAGATGGTGGATTGTGCTAATCTAGCGACCAGATGGTGGATTGTGCTAATCTAGCGACCAGATGATAGATTGTGCTACTCTAGTCACCAGATGGTGGATTGTGCTAATCTAGCGACCAGATGGTGGATTGTGCTACTCTAGAGATTAGATGGTGGATTGTGTTACTCTAGAGACTAGATGGTGGATTGTGTTACTCTAGAGACTAGATGGTGGATTGTGTTACTCTAGAGACTAGATGGTGGATTGTGCTACTCTAGAGACTAGATGGTGGATTGTGTTACTCTAGAGCCTGAATCCACTTTAAAAGTCTGACAGTTCTACCATATACGCCTGTAATTTATCATTTGTTTCATGCTTTGGCAAATGCAGCTTGTTAGATTTGTGGGACAATATATGGAATAGTCAGTATGGTCCTTTCTAGATTTGGATACAGGTAGCGCTGTTGTTTGTCGCCATGACGACCGGGAGTCACCAATGCCCGAAAACATTATTAAAACTGTTTAATAATATATTGAATGCTGTATCTGGTAAGTGTTTCAGAAGTAGATAATTGATATCATCGGGTCCTGCTGAAGTGTATGGGCCCAATCAAATGAGTCTTGAATAAAAGGTTGATTGCAACCTTCAACTCTTATGATTCATAATTTAAATGAGCCTTTTGGTTGAGGGTTTCGGCATGTCGGACGTTTTCTTTGGTAAAGAATTGTTTAGAGAATGTTTCCGGCAAAGTGCTTGAAATTGCTGTTAGGGTAGTGACAAATTTGTCCTTCTCTCTAAGAGTTTTATACGTCTTTATTTGCTTTTATAAATATTTTTGTTGTAGTTTTTGTCTTTTTAAAAATGAAAACAATAGTTTTTCCATTTATTTTTGTTATCATATTCCAAACGTGTTTGATAGCGAAGAGAGAGAGAGAGAGAGAGAGAGAGAGAGAGAGAGAGAGAGAGAGAGAGAATCTTCACTATAAACATAAGATCTCCACCATTTTCTATTGATCTAACGGTACTACAACTTTAGCTAGTTATATACGGTATTCATCTCCAGCAATTGGATTGGTATTGTTATCTCTAAGGATATTTTCCATTCTAATGACGGCGTCTTTGCAAGCATCATCAAGCCATGGCTTGGTAACACGTGTAGGAATCGCCGTTTGGTATTGTATTCATAGCAAGATCCTGGAGAATGTTAGTAAACAAGAGCATGTTATCCTCTACGTTTTCGAAACGATCAGGTGTCAAGTTTGATTCGCAGAGGGACTGAAAAGTCTTCCAGTGTATCTTATGCAATTTCCATTTCTGTTCTTGCCCTTGAGATTTGGATGTATCGCTTATTAAGTGTATTGAAACAACGTCACTACCACAAAGGTAGTCGCCATTTTTCCAAGAGAAGACAAGTAAAAGAGATGCGTTGTAGATGGTCAGATTTATGGACAAGAAATATTTCGTGAAAAGAAGCAGGTTATTATATGACCTAATGATTAAAAACTCTGTCACAGCATTTAGTATAAAATGTTGATAATTTGTTTTAATTTGGAATATATTTTATAAAAGAAAGAAATATCTAAATCCTAGAGGGTTTTGAAGTTTATTAGAACTAATTAGATCATTCAGAATTGTTACAGCTGCACATTGTTGACAAACACAAATATAGCATAATCCTCGTGTTGCAGGAGAAGGAAAAATGTGCAACTAAACATAGTTTCAGAAAGTCATTAAATGTCTGAATGATTTTGTTAAAGGAAACGGTTCCTGAATATTTAGATAGTTTTAAAAGTATGTTTTCCATTATATTAACTTCATAAAATTTTATGGACACTTACATCTATAAAGTCAACAAAAAATTAGTATCAATTTTAATCCAATTGACGGCAAACTTATTATTAATATTAGCATGTTTTATTGAAGACTGTGTACATATACAAATTATCCCTGCTTTCTTTTATCGCTTTCTTTCTTTTACTCACTCTTTATCTTTCAATGTCACAAAATAATTGTCTAGACCGACGTACATTTTTCGTCTTATTGAAGAGTGCTTGAATTACTGTCCCAATATTAGTCTAGTTCACGTATGCCTTCTATCATTATATGAATATAAGTTTTAAAAAATAAGAAAAGAATAGCGTTTTTAACCAAATTTTTGTATGTTCTTTCCTCTCCACAAAGTGTGATGGTTAACGTCAATAGGCAGAACAACAGCGAGTAAGGTGTTATTGTGCCGGACTATAAACCTAAAGGTGCCAAAAACGGTATCTCAGACTATAGACATGTTACTTTAGTAAGCTGCTTTGGTAAAGTTTCTTTTACCGCAGTACTAAACTTAAAATTATCTAAATTCCTTGACGATAATAAATTATTATCTGAGACTCAAGCTGAATATAAATACTTTGGCCTTAAATTTCATAAGAACGGTAGGTTGTCCAATGGCCTGAATAACATAGCGTCTAACACAGCTAATAAAGGCATGCTTTTTCTTAAAAACGTTTACACAATTTAGATTTGCCTTTTAATTGTCATCGAAACTATTCGATAAAACCACTGTACCGAGTTTAACATATGCTTACGAAATGTTGGGATTCGTTAGATCTGATAAAGTCGAAAAAGCTCATCATTCTTTCCTCAGAAGTATATCGAATGTCAAAAAATGCACCTCCCTATATATGGTATAAGGCGAACTCGGTCTTGTCCCCTTAACTATCAATGTTAAAAGTCGCATGATAAACTATTGGGCTTGACTGATTAGTGGTTATGAAGAAAAAATATCTTATCGTATGTATTCTCTCTTATACAAACACTTTGGTGATACTTCCAATAACAATAAATGGCTACTTCAAGTAAAATCTATATTAGATTGATGATGTTGATTTAAGCTACGTATGGAGAAATCAAAGTTTTGTGTCAGTTAAATGGTCAACAAATTCAGTAGAACAAATACAAAAAGATCAATACATACAAGCTTTGGCAGCTAACATCAATACGTCATCTAAAGGTGTTAATTACAGGCTATTTATAACTAGTTTGGATTTAGAACAATCGATTTCTCATTACCAAAACATATATCACAAACCTCAATTAAATTTCGAACTGCAAATTAGTTTTCCCGTTGAAACTGGTAGTTGGGCTAATGTTCCTCATAAAGAAAGATATTGCACATGTTAAGCATTGTGTAATAACATCACATGCTATATTTATATTCATATTCTTTTTCTTGTATCGCTCATATGTTGTAAACTTTACAAACTGCGTGAAATAAAGTTTTGTCTTTTCTTGTCTTGTCTTGTGGTAAACGTATCCTGGTAGACTGTCTAATTGTAATTAAATAATAGATTTTATGATATAATTTCTGAGTGCAATAAAATAACAGATTAGCTATGCACTTCCTTAGGATCTATTTTTCTTTACATTGACTTAAACTAATGGTCGGAATTATTGTAACTACTCAGTGGTTAATAACAATTCCGTTGACACTGATCAACCCATTGATGCAATAATTCTATTCTTATGAAAAGAGTGATTAAACTACATTGACAAATGTGTGTATTTACAAACGTTGTTGTTGAAGAAACCGATGCAGCTCCCGGGGGAACAAATATATGTATATTAGTGAGGAAAGCGAACAAAAGATCCAACCTAAATTGAACTATTTACAGAAACATTGATCTTCCAGGCGAAATTGGTTGTGAATTGATATCATCAATAAAAACTTATTTCCGAGACTTAACAAAGTTTGGTATATGTTGTCCCCTTTCAATATCTGATGGACCCCCCTCCGCAAAACACACACACACACACACACACACACACACACACACACACACACAGAGCTAAAACATTTTGAATTACGTTGCAAAAATAATTTCCTCACTTTGATACATTATAGATTTAACATTAATCTTGATTACTGCTGAAAATGGTGTTATATCCGCTCAGATTGCATTCAGATGAATTTAAGATGCACAAAAAGTAAATATTTATTAGGGACCCGCAATATAATTTTAGTAGAATCTCAGGGAACATCGTAATTGCCTAGCAGCGTATGCGTCAGTAGTGTGTCCCAAGAAGTGTGAGAGTGATAACTGTTGTTAGCAACACCAAAATCGAAAACAAAGTCAGAAGGAACTTGTCAATTATTAGTGCTATTTCCTTCCATGTATATTCTGGAATCTTGCTCTGCTCCGTGTTTGTTGTGTCCAATTCCGTTTTCGTCTCCCTTGCAATGTCGACAGCATTTATGGTTGTTAATTCTGTTATGTCCTTATTGGATGAGATTACGTGTTCCTTCTCTATTGGTTGGATCTTCATCTTCAGTCTGCAACACGTGTTTCTTTTCCAACACGAGAATTTGATCAGCACGTGATGAGTCAGTCGTTTTAGCCAGACTGGGACATCATCTTCTTCGATGTTGAAATAAAGGTCAAGGACAACAATGGTTAATATGACCGTAAGGACGCTGAGGCACAGGATGATGGCCAAGTAAATCGCTGAAAGAAAGAGACAATCGCTAATTTACTCAGTTTTATAATTCGGGATTTCATGACCCGTATACTCGAGACTGAGCACCAAACTCCCGTTCAAAGTACATGTGCGTCACCGAAACTCAACAGATTCAGAGGTATCATAGGTATGATAATCCATTCTGGGAGATGTATGAATCCCATATGGTTGGTAAAAGTATTTCAGATAACTCGACATCTGTCCCACACAGTACCACGTGTAAAGTATATCCCACTTAACATTGGCCCGCTCTTTTTCCCTCCCCTTTATTACCTATTTTACCACAAGTCTTTAATAAACGTGTCCTTCTACATCTCAAAACTTGTTCTAATCATATCCTTCACTAGAAATATAGCGTGGACATACAACCATTAAGGCTGTATTAATGATTCACTCCTGTGCTTTTAGAGTCGTAAACACTTCGGAAATTAACGGAGTAAAATAGAGATCACAACTTGAAGACTTTCAGAACAATAACCTATATATGTCTTTGTTTTCCTGGATGCTTTTGCAACAGGGGAGTGTCACATCTTTTGATTTCACGTACATATATCAAACTACGTGTGTGCATCAAAGCTCGAAAGCAATAAATCTGAGGCGGAACGTGGTCGTACATCATTACAATATATAGTTTATCCATTTTATTTTAGCTTGATCCTAATGTACGTCAGTCTACGCCATAAGGTTGAAAAAAACTGGACGCTTTAGTCAAATGACACTTCGATTGCCCAATCAAACGTTCGTATAAACATTTTAGCAGTAAATTGGTTTCAATGGATATCTCTGAAGAAATCCGCAGTTTGTCAGATGAATATACACAAACTGCATAAGTATTTTGTTCAGAGTCAGCTAAACGAACGAGTCTGATACTGCGCAGGGATACGTCGAAGCCGTCAGGCCTGTATGTATTCGTGTGCCATATCAACAGAGTTCTTTCCCCCGACTCAGAACAAACACAAATGCGGTCTTTTATTTATTACATACCCCTTTTTACGCTTTCTAAATATTTTTGGCTTTACTGCATGAATGAAATTCAGAACCAAATGGGATTTCTAACATTTCGATTCACTTCATCAAAAAATATCAACGCCCGGACGTCAAAACAAGGCAACTAAGTAGTTCGAATCTGGGTGTGTGATACGCAAATACGGACTGAACAGCTGTATCGAACGCCAGATCAAGCGTGTACGATTAAATCTGTGTGTAATAAAAATAAAAAAATAAAAAACTGTATAGAACGAGGATTTTTGTAACTTGGAACATTGTTTTTACTATTGATAGGTTCTGAAGCCATCAAGACCTGACCTCCAATAGACGTTTCAGATCGAAACATAGGGAGTCGACGTCGAAACATAAGGAAATCGACGTAACGTTAGGACCTGAATTTAAGTATACTGAGATTACATGCCTATATTAAGTGTTATACGCTCTCTTTCGCAGCCTTTTTGCCACACTGGTTATATCTAAAGTAACCACGTGTGCATGTGTGTGTGTGTCTACATATCACACGCCCTCTCCACCGTACTTACAAAGAACTGATGCAGATTTTGATGTTCTTGGGATGTTATCAGAGATCAGCGACAGGTACACGGCATAGGCCAATAACGCAGTCAATGACATGCCGATTCTTTCACCAGATTCCGGGGGAAGTTTAAACACCATCACGATCAGGGTCGCCATTATCACCACCGGTAAAATGGTATTCAGGATATGGAACAGAGGACGCCTTCTCAGGGTCAGGATAAATTTTAAGTGTGAAAAACTCTGCGACTCCCTGATAGAGGATGCTGCTGCCCCAGACACAGATAAAAGCTCCCATTCACCTGTACAAGAAAACATTCTGCTACGATAAATTGGGAGATGGTTATGTATGGTCCTTACTGACTTGAAACTAACTCATTCGACTTCATTATCCCTATAAAGTAACAGTCTCGTTTATAGGATGTCGTGATTTTGTAAAATACATTTTGATAACTCGCATGACTTTGCCAGCTTGCAAAGGGATCTAAGCCCTGTTCTGTCAACTTTACATTATTTCAAATTCTTTACTAGATAGTTTCCAGGATATGGCCCCAAACATGGATTTGCTTTATGGAAAAGCTTGCCGTGTTATCCTTTTAAACTGAGGTCATTGTATGGCACTGAAGTTAATACTTATTGGGGGCAATCCGTACGAACTGTTGTTTCAGAGCCTTGTTAGTGGAATTTATTTTCTGAGTTCTTGAGGGAACGTGGATCAATATTCGCATATGCATTATTGAATTGACTGGAACTAACCATGATCAAAGTTTGATGTCTATACATGTAAATACTTTTTAAAAAAGAGAAAAGGTTAAAAATACCGGAAATAATGTACCTGTGTCAGCAATCTTTAAAATGAACTTAGTGGTCACAATTCGCGCTAATTATTAAATGTACATGCATTATTTCCTTCTGTGGCATATTTTCAAGCCAATTTTATACATTACCGTTCTCGGAGAAGTAGGTTGTCTGAACACCCTCGCTGCTCAGGACAAGAGATATTTCTCGTGAAGTGTAAGCCCACGTGCTCATCACCAGGCTGCATGTTTGTTTGTCAAGAGGATAATATGTGACATCACAGTCGCAATGGATCTCGTAAATTCCACCAGGGGTCCATACAACATGGCCGTCACTGATGATTCGCATAAAAGTGTGCTCATCACTAATTACTGACATGTCGCTTACACTGTTGACGTAAAAATAATAAAATATCAGAGACCGCTGCATGGTAATTCAAGAGGCGTCCATACATAGCGCATGTGTCCCAGTTTCAGAAATTTTGTTCATGACTAAAATCTACCAGGACAAGAAACAGTTTAGAAATCCTGTATTACTCTCACCTCATCTAGCGACAGACAATAATAATGGACACGTTACTATGTCCTGAACAACAACAAAATTTTGATTTACTTTATGACTCATCAAGCTGTGATTCTTTATTAAGCGTTATGTAACTGCAAAGGACTCAACGTTCTCTTTTAATAATAGCATTAAAACATATATGCCACCAGACTGGTTTCGACGTTTTTGAACCACCGCCCCTTGTATACTTAACTCTTCAGCGATCAAAAAGTTTGCATCAGGTGCAGTTTATCTTATTCGCGTTATAACGTTACGTCATAAAGAAAGTTCGCCACATTTTCACATATTTCGACGGGATGCAGCCTTGTGGGCCTCCATGCGGATATACAACTAATCTAATCAGCACAATAAAGAACCTGTACGACAAGGCGACTAATTCAGTTCCCGTCAATGTCAATATAGCAGACTGGTTCTGAACCACAGTCAGAGTCAAACAGGGGTGCTTTCTCTCACCCATACTCTTTAATATCTACCTGGAAAGGATCATGTCCAATGCCTTGGAAGACCACGGGTGCAGTGTTAGTGTTGGAGGCAAAATAATCAGTGAGGATCGTCTCAATTAATTTCGTGTATGTTGTGAGATTTTTTTATTTGGAATTTAACTGGGCATGTCATTCACTGTATTTATCCACCAAATTCTATAATTTTACAATATTTATAAACTTAACTACTTGATTTATTTACATACATATTCAAATGCTGTCTTTACTGAAACTTTTCAGAAATGGAGAAAAAAGAAACCTTCAGCAATTTTTTCAGGCCTTTTTTTTTTGTCCAAGAAAAATTGGGTCTTCTGACGAAGTGTAAACTTACGAATTTTCTACAATGACGGCAGGTCTCCACATGTAGTTCTCATTGCTGAAGATAAAACGTATGTTGTCATATGTTGTATTCCCGTTCCAACTAAGACGAGAGTCTTCCCATATCTGAAAGAATAAAGGCATTAAATGATTGATCACGTGTGGTGTTAAAAAAATTAATAGTTCTAATTTTCTCTTCAAAATTTCATGTGAGAATAGGTAAATCTATATCCGTTTTAGAAAGCACAACACAAGTCAGATAGATTAATAAATACAAATATAGATGCGCGGATGGTTAGAAGATAGATAGATAGATAGATAGATAGATAGATAGATAGATAGATAGATAGATAGATAAGCAGGCACACACACATACATACATGCATACATACATACATGCATACACACATACATACATTCATACATAAATACATACATACATACACACACACATACATACATACATACATACATACATACATACATACATACATACATACATACATACGTGCATACATACATACATACGAAGTGTATGTGAGTAATAGAAAATATTACCATAAAAAAATATCCCGATAAAGAAAGCTTCTGATCTTTAATATCCTGAAAGAAATATAATTAACGCCATTAATAGATTTTAGGCAAAAACGTCGATACTTTACGTAGAAATTCTATTTACTTATTAACAGAACTAAGATTAAAGATTCGGTCAAACTTTAAATATTCTCTTACTTTGATACATAATAATTCACATCTTCATTAAACTACAAATATTTTCAGCGAACTGTCAACTTTGTTCTGATTAAAAAGATAAATCATATATGAAAAAATAAAAATGACACTGAATGCTGCGTTACAGTCACCGCCATATAAAGGTCAAATTCATGTAAAGTATATCAGTATATAAAAGACAAACATATATACCCCAATTGTATATAAATGTCACCTGTATACTGTGCATATAGGAGAACCAACATCGCATATATATATA
>JAECUM010093220.1:0-94228 GCA_016617855.1 Megalonaias nervosa
TGACTTAACTTTTACCATCATTCATAAGTCCAGAGATATTGTGCGATGACACAAAATAAAATCCTCTACGTTCGTCAATTCATAGATTTTAGCCCGTATCTTGCTACTATGGTCAAGAGAGAGAGAGAGAGAGAGAGAGAGAGAGAGAGAGAGAGAGAGAGAGAGAGAGGCCTTTGGACATTTTCATATTTAAATAATAATAGTCGATTTTTTAGAACATTATGGTTATGGTATGTTAAAAACAAAAAAAAAACATAACATTAAATATATCACAGTATGTGTACTACGTAACCGAGGAATTTACTGGTTTGCAACATTGTATCATTGACAAACACTGTAGATAAATCCCAAGGAAAGTGCACACGTATCGTTACGACGAACCATATTCTTGTAGGTTACTTGGTGTAATTTCTATTTCAAGGTTTTAATCCAGCCCAAATTCCTTTTCTCTCTCATTCCACATTTCTGTGCAGTTTGTCCGTTATGCATAAGAGGGGAGGGGAGAACAGAAAGCAGAAAGGATTGTGATGAAAATGTGTACCTTATTAAATTAATTTAGAAAACGGGGATTATTAATACTTTTCATCGTTATTTTTCATACGTCACTAATGACTAATTTGTGGAAATTGATCATTGATCTAGAATCAACTGCAGACGCTCGCGAGAATGTTTATATAAGCGTATTATTGCGCCATGGGCGAATCACAATTTGATATACCAATAGTATTGGTATATCAAATTGCTTTATACCAAAACTTTAAATGCATGTTATTTTTTAATGTATGTGGTATATATATATATATATATATATATATATATATATATATATATATATATATATATATATATATATATAAAGAGTACAAATCATATGGCGAACAACATTCCTTTCAAGTGCACTGGTCTATCCAGCAAGGGATCACGTGTGTCAGGGATTGATTAAGATAAATGCAATAAACTGACAACGAACAGTGCAAAACTAGTATCTAACTAGCCTGAGCGCTTTCGCAGCAAGTTGAAATAAACTAGTTGAAACATAATACATTTAAAGGTTTAATTCCTGTAGAAACAGCCATGTAAAGCCTTGCAAACACTACGGTTTTTCTGTTTTATTTGTTTGTCTTGTCTATGTTTTGTATATGCCTTTGAAAAAGACTCATTAAGAGTCGAAAGCGCTCAGGCTAGTTCGATGCTAGTTTTGTTCTGTTCGTTGTCAGTTTGTTGCATTTAGGCCCTTAGTATCCGTGGGTATATTTTCAAAAGTCCTTCAAATGCCTTGCCTGATTGTAACTAGATTTTTCCACACAGTTTTATTGCTGCACGAATACTGATATAGCAGAAATATTACTGGTTTACGGCTGTATTAGACTTAAACCATGTCTTTCAAATAGTTTTAAAAACCAGTCCTACCTTCGATGCCGATTCATCAATAAATTTTGCGAGTGAGTGATTTGGATTTTTAACATAGCTGTAAAAATTTTTTAGTCATATCGCTACGAGGTCTGTAGTGTAGCAATTTATTGTGATGTCTAGCACTGGAGTATCATGCCACAGACATGTAGCATCATGTCCTACCCAGTCACATTTTCCTGACACCAGGCTGACCAGTCCTAACACCAATCTCTTAATGCTGAGCGCCAAGCAAGGCAGCTGTTAGTTCCATTTTTTAAAAAGTCTTTGATATGACTCGGCCGGGGTTCGAACCCGTGACCTCTCCATCCGAGGCGGACGCTATAACCACTTAGTCCACCGGAGCAGTTTATTCATTTTTAATTGTTTTAAACATTGCTTAAATAAGCAGCAAAAAACTGCAACTGGATTAAACAATTAACTTCTTGCTATGTCTTAGACTTCAATATTGAATGACTTTAAATACCTCAAATGGTCCAGTTATCTCCAGGTTACATTTTTTAATTCACAAAGGTATTGATACTAGGCGTTTGTTTGTTAATGCGATATGAATATGAATCATTGAATGATATAATGCGAAAGTGACGCTGTAGTTTTGCCACATTTTCCATACACATACCAGTACACAGATGTACAGGCTCATATATTGATGGAACAACTCGATAATGGCCTGTAAATGGATAATTTTGATCCCTCTTACAATGGAAATTACGATTATTAAGGAGATTAAAAATGTCAGACATTCCAGTAAAATTGTCATTTTAAGTATCCCAGATTCCCCTTAATTGCAGCAGATTATGCCACTAACAGCGGGCCAGAAAAAGAAAACCAGTTCTGCTTTTTTTCTTGTCACGCACATTTAATTGCCAAGGTTGCTATGGTGTCGATCGTACAGTACTTGCTGGAATGATTCTTCGAAAACTATCCACTCGATTTATGTAATCCGTGTGATTAACATGATGCCAGAGGAACCGTATCTACCCAGTGTTCTTTGCACAACCTACTACGCCGCAAGGTAGAGTCCTACTGGCTTTACGACACTGCGCTAGTAGATCAGAGTCAGTTCCTTTTCGTAATATCTTTAATTAGGATCTGGAATCTAGAATGTTGTCTTTGATGTACCTGTCAAACTACATTATTCGGTTTAGTTTTCTGAGAGAAGAGCAAGTTGATTGAGTATCTTTCCAAGAGACGCGTATATTCATTACTTTCCAATATCTTTGAGAAACGAGTACATTGGTTTTTCTTTGGAATGAAACAATGATTATTCAGATAAGTCAAGAAAAGACGAGTAAGGATGGCTTAGTGGTTTTTGTGCAGGCATTGCAACCGATATGGTGCGGGTTTGAATCCTAGTACCAGGGTACGCCCTTGGTCAAGAGAATTTACTTCAATTGCCTAGGCACGAAATAACCTATTTGTTTTGCTGTGATGCAACCCCACCCCACCCCCCCACACACAGAGAAATGTTTATAGTTTCTGATTTAGATGGGTACTATACGGCAATAATGTTTATTTTCGACGTCCCATCACTTTTGCGCTCATATATTTAAAATATTTGGAAAACATCTTGCTCTGTGTGTGTGTGTGTGTGTGTGTGTGTGTGTGTGTGTGTTTTCCATGACACGTCCAATAACTTGCTTAGCTGCTGCCGGGGCACATTATACATATTATTTTGCCATGTTTATGTCATAGGTTGGGGAACGAGGTTGGGTGGATGCTTAATTTGCCAAGTTTATGTCAAGGAATGGGGGACGTGATCGGTGGGATGCTTTTTGCCATGGTTATGTCCGGAGTTTGAAGGACGGGATGGGGAGGATGCTTATTCTGACTATTAGTTGTTGTGTTCTCTCTCATCTTAATTCTGTTTTACAAGCATAAAATTTTCATGCCGTGCTCCCCTCCTGTATCACATAATCGTAAGCCAGCGAGATGCAATATACCTCGGTTAGCAACAATGCCTAGATTACGATTAAGTGCTCGGTAATGATCAGAAAGCCGAATGGACTAAAATACAGTCAAATAAGTTAGTTCTAAACGTAATATTGCTGCGTATTTGTCTTCAATACACATGCCCTCATTGCCTAAACTCTTGTCCCCATGTGATATTATCCGAACATATCCGAGTTACCGCTCGTTTAGGAGACAAATGCTCTATATCTATGGTGACTGAGATGGATAAAGTACTAGACTGAAATTCATCATGATCTGAATATGGGAGTCATCGTGTCTTCCAATACATACGAAATTTATAACTTCAAAATAATCCAGAAATTACTCCGTAAACTATTTTAGTCCTCCTTTCCCAGAGTGTTTAATATAAGACGGCAGACAACTCTTTGACGGCAAGGCCGTATGGAAAGATAATAAGTACAGTGGTGTGAACTCAGCTTTCAAAGAGTCTGACTAGTATAAAATCGGACCATCCAGTTTACTAATGTACCTGTTGCGGGCCCGATCCAGCTCGATATTGACTGGCTCTGGTGATGTATTTATTGTCGACCACGGTTCAATCGAGTGTTGCGTACTGCCGCATGATTACTGTCGTTGAATGCGCCGGTCAAATAGATGTTGTTGCATCCATATCGGTTTACCTCCAATACATTATTTTAATGGAATATCTTCTGCTGCATGAATGTAATAACTTCGTTTGAACAGAACGAGAAGTTATACGTACAGAAAGATCTATATCGTCTTCAATGCAGTGATATTGCATGGTTGACTTCGTAGTGAAGGTAGGAGGACTAAGTCCCATTCCATAACCTAATGATGGCTGCATTGAACGTAGTCTGCTGGTATAGACTGAATAGTCTTCTGACATTATTTGCGTCCGATCCGTTGACATGTACATGTTTTTCATCCGGAATACCTCCTGACTGTACGGAAGACAATGCAAAGCAATAAACGTAAGCAACACGTTTGATCACAGCGAAATACTTCACAAGTTCTGCATGATGGTAAGTCTCGTGTCACACTGACCATTGGGTATTATTGGCCAATCTTGTGTTATACTGACCATTGTTATTATTGGTCAGTCTTGTGTCATGCTCACTATTGGTATTATTGGTCAGTCTTGTGTCATACTGACCATTGGGTATTATTGGCCAGCCTTGTGTCATACTGACCATTGTGAATTATTGGCCATATTTGTCTCATACTGACCATTGGTATTAATGGCCAGTATTGTGTCATACTTACAATTGGTAGTATTAGCCAGTCTTATGTCATACTGATCATTGGGTATTATTGGCCAGGCTCGTGTCGTACCGACCATTAGTATGGTTGGCTATTTTAGGACTGGGATGGAGAGATGGTCGCAAAGTGGAAATCCGGGCTCAGGTATAGTATGTGTTCACTCTGTTCATTAAATCTGTAAATTTTAAACATTATCAACCCACCAGCTTCTAATATTTCAATTTTGCTACACCGAAGGTTCGACGTTTTGACGTGAATAGTCCTGCATTTGTGTAATGACACGGGCACTTTCAGATACTGCCATCTTGGCACTGTTAGGTCTTTTGAATTTTACTTAATCATTGTGTGTGCGCTCGCGCACGCGCGCGCGCGAGAGAGAGGTTAAGTGACCTTGCAGCATTTTTTATTGTAAATTATTGGATACATAGTTTTCTACAATAGCATTTTAAATGTAAATTGATACGGTAAGTTACAAATTTCATGTAATGCATGTTGCTGACGAGCTTTAAAGATACAGTATGCTATGTACTGTGAAATGCATTTGACCATACCATGTAGATTGACCCGTTCTATGAAGAGACACGTTTACCATGATGAATGACACGTTCTATTGAAGAGACAAGTAAACAATGTCGAATGACACGTACTTTTGAAGAGACAAGTGAACCATGCTGCATGACACGTTCTTTTGAAGAGACAAGTGAACCATGCCCATGACACGTTCTTTTGAACAGACAAGTGAATCATGCCGAATGACATGTTCTACTGAAGAGACAATATTGAACCATACTGAATGACACGTTCTACTGAAGAGACAAATTAACCATGTCAAATGACACGTTCATTTGAAGAGACAAGTTAACTATGTCGAATGACACGTTCTGTTGAAGAGACAAGTTAACCATGTCGAATGACACGTTCTGTTGAAGAGACAAGTTAACCATGTCGAATGACACGTTCTACTGAAGATCACTCACTGTGTGATCAGTTGCTGAAGTACGACCATTGAGCTTCTTAGATCATAGGTCTCACGCTTATAACACTTAAAGAAAACTTAAAAGAAACATAGTATTTATAATATCTGTATGTGTTTACTTGTATAAATGAACTTGTCTCTTAATAAATGTATTTATTTTAATCAGTCACCGAAATTTCAAAGTTTGGATTAAGAAAAGTGGATCTTGTTTTTATTATTTTTTGTATTAATAATTTATTTACTTGTTATAAAATGTAGAATTCTTGTCGTTGGAAGAGATAGAGACTTTTAATTCAGTTCGTCTCTTACCACCGGAGAGAACCAACATGGCACGGCTTTGCTATATTCAGCTTTTGTCATATATCTTCATTATTTGAAAAACCACAAATTTGGTACAGCGTGTTGGTGCAGTGGTGGCATGTTGACGTGTCGCGTCAAGCCCAAGACCCTTGGATTACGATGTATGTGTTATACAAGTTGAGCTAGCGCATTTTAATAAGATAGCGATTTATTAAATTTATCAGAAAGCCAGCCAGATAAATTCACTTTCAAGTAGGCAATATGATAATAACCGGACTATTAACCAAATGCATGCACTTTCAAATAGACCATAGGATAATTACAGGAATGTCAGCCAAATAAATTCACTTTCAAATAGACTATAGTATAATTACCAAGATTGTCAACCAAATACATTCACTTTCAAATAGACTGTAGTATAATTACCGGAAGGTCAAACAAACTTTTAAATAGACTATAGGATAATTACAGGAAGGTCAACAAAATAAATTCACTTTAAAATAGACCATAGAATAATTACCAGAATGTCAAGCAAATAAATTAAATTTTAAATAAACCATAGGATAATTACCAGAATGTCAACCAAATAAATTCACTTTAAAATAGACCATAGGATAATTACTGAAATGTCAACCAAATACATTCACTTTCAATCATACGATGGTATAATTACCGGAATGTGAACCAAACAGATCCACTTTAAGATAGATCATGTAATAATTACCTAATGCATTAACTTCTATTATACCATAGTTGGTACAGATTGCATATAGTGTTCTCAGTTTAATATGTTTCCTATGTCAGCATGCTAACGTATCGCTTTGCGTGCATTCGATTGGTCCAAGTAAGCTCAGTATCGCTTTGCGTGCATTCGATTGGTCCAAGTAAGCTCAGTATCGCTTTGCATGCATTCGATTGGTCCAAGTAAGCTCAGTATCGCTTTGCGTGCATTCGATTGGTCCAAGTAAGCTCAGTATCGCTTTGCGTGCATTCGATTGGTCCAAGTAAGCTCAGTATTCTCTTTACTGACTGGCTGCAACCCTGAGAAGTTTTCTTATCCCGTCTTTTGAAACTTTTATTAACTATTAATATCAACATTTTGGCAACCATGTTTACAATCCATTGCCCAAGGGGCACTGAAAAGAAAAATAGGTTACGTCTGTCGGAATGTGGCCAATTTACCTCACAGAGACTCGTCACAAATACAAATTAGGGATATCTGTCAATGGACATACGGCGGGGGGTAAGGCGAGGCCCAAACCTGGTACTAGCACCTATGACAAGCATTGTGTAAATGCTAACTTACAGGACTAATTAAACTCACCTCTGTTTGGGAAAGAATGTCGATAAATGCCAGTCTCCCAATTGACAGAATGGTATGCAACCACAGCATTCTTCCAAATAAAAAATGCAAATATCCGGCCATAAATTTCGTTAAATCTGACATCACTATACTGAGCAACATCTTTAGTCTCGATTTAATACAATTTATGAATTCAGTAATCATGTTGAAAAATGATACTGTCTGCATCAGATGTGCTACTGATTTGAAAAAAACAGTTGCTTTTGAATTATAATTTGTAAATAAAAGTCAACTGTTTAATGTTATTAACATACAAATGCGCGTTATTAATTACACTAGCGTCTGGGACTATTTTTGTACACTCATAAATTAACAGGTGCAGCACCTTAGCCAAAATAAAAGAAATATATTTATTCTTCTTTCTCTCAGAACTATTTCCATTAAAATGAAAACTTTATGATAAACAGATTTTCAATGGATAATGACTTCGTAATAAATTTATTAAACTCGTTGAATAATTTCTAGATTTTGCTACAATTGTTGTTTTATAAGTCGGATATTATATCATTATACATTTTAGATTCTCAATATAAAGCACATGATAATTACCAGAATAGGAATCTAATTAACTTTTAAATATATCGTGGGATAATTACCGAACAGTCTGCCTAATACACGAACTGTCAAACGTATCGTAGCATAATTACCGGAATATCAACCCAATAAATAACTTCCATATTAATAATGGGATGATTACTGGAATATGAACCTAACGTCTTAACTTTCAAATAAACTATATGATAAATACTGGAATCTCAACCTAATACATTCCTTTTCGTATAGATCATTGGATAATTACCTGAAATATCCACCTGATATGTATTAACTTTCAAATAAACCCTGGAATAATTACCGGAATATCAAACTAATACAGTAACTTTGAAACAGATCAGGTGATAATCATCGGGATATTAACCTATTCGATTCACGTTCAAATAGACATGAGATAATTACCGAAATATCTACTTAACAAAATTTAAAATAGACCATGGAATAATTAGTGAAATAACATCCTAAACCATAACTCTGAAACGGATCAATGGATAATAATAGAATATCAACCTAATACATTACGTTTCAAAATAAACTGTGGGATATTTTGCTTAAAATGAACTTAATACCTTAATTTTTAAATACACCATAGGATAATTACCAGAATATGAACGTATATAATTAACATTTAAATAGGACATGGGATAATTATCAGAATATTAACCCAATACATTAACTTTGAAATAGACCATAAGATAACAACCGGATTATTAACATTCAAACAGACCATAGGATAATTACTGGAATATCAACCTAATACCATAACTTCTAAATAGACCGTGGGATAATTACTGGAATATCAACCTAATACCATAACTTCTAAACAGACCGTGGGATAATTATTGGAAAATCAACCTAATACCATAACTTCTAAATAGATCGTGGGATAATTACTGGAATATCAACCTAATACCATAACTTCTAAATAGACTGTGGGATAATTACTGGAAAATCAACCTAATACCATAACTTCTAAATAGACCGTGGGATAATTACTGGAATATCAGCCTAGTACCATAACTTTTAAATAGACCGTGGGATAGTTACTGGAATATCAACCTAGTACTATAACTTTTAAATAGACCATGGGATACCACAACTTTCAAACCGATCATAAGATAATTGCAGAATATCAACCTAATACATTGACTTTCAAATATAATATGGAATATATTTGGAATATAAACCAATTGCATTAAATTTGAAATATAACATATAATAATTGGCAGAAATAAATACCTGAATATAAGCCTAATACATTGACTTTTACACCGAATATAGGATAATTACCGGAATGTCAACCTAATAGATTAAGTTTCAAATATAATAATATGATAATTACCAAAATGTCAACCTAATAGGTTCACTTTTAATTAGGAAATTTCATAATTAACATAAAAAATATTTGAAAAACTCTCTTACCAAATAAAATTTATTGTAAATAGTTTTTCATCACCAGAATCATCATCATTATCATCATCATGTTACTCGGTAAAATTTTAAGTAATCAGGCTTTTGTGTATTTTCTTTTGACACAACCAAATTCCATATTAAATGCTTGTTTGCCACTTCGGATACACCTTTTATAAGACTAACGGAACTAAATTATTGGGAAATGCGAACCAGTCTATAAATTGGTGAAAATCAGATATAGCATATTCGGGTTTAAATTATCATGATTCGTTATAAACGAAAAACTAAATTTAAAACAAAATCCGATCTTTTGAGACCTTACTTTTGTGACTGATAAAAAATATCGATGCAACTTGACTCCTTTAACAGGCTTAGCTACCTTTCAAACACTCATTATTAACATCGACACCTGAGTCTTTAGGTGCGGAATCGAAAACGTGTTTCAAGTACACATATATCAAATTAAAAGCCGCGGCTCATGTGATTTTCTCAACACAGAAACGTATTTCGAGGATGGGTCGATACTAAGAGATCGACGTTTGATCAGGCGTATAAGAAATTTCAGATAATTAAATTTTAATATTACAGTGTTTGCAGGGGTTACTATGGGAGCTTAATTAGTATCATTAGTCCATGATGATGTAGACCATATCAGCGTTTCCATGCCGAGAGATCCAATGTTCGATAACTCTTATGCTACTTCACATCGACGTGACGTAACTATGTGGGTATTAATGAAATACATGAAAGCTTGCTCCTCCTGTGTCGATGTATCTATTTGTCGATTCTACTTAAAATTGACACGCGTCATCACTAAATTTGAATAGTCGAGATAAAACATAAATACATAAAGCTCCCATTAGGAACCTCCCATTTGTCAATAACATCTATTATAATTTATCACCACAAATCTGTTGGCTTATTAATGTCTCTGAGTTTATTATACACAATGAAACGGGAGGTAGTTACTTTGGAAACGTTGCTATTAAGATCGATGCGCATGCTGTCGATACTTTTTTTAAAATGTGGTTTGTTTTCTTTCTTATTACCATATGATTTTTGTTTTTCTCCGTACGTAGGTACAAGTAGGCCGGGAAGCATCGCACTGACTGCCTAATGATGTTCATCATAAGTGTGAATTACTTTACAAGCAATAATAGTTGGTACCAATACATTGCCTAATGTCTTAATTCTAAGCCCAATGCATTGCCTAATGCCCTGACTCTATGCCAGATGCATTGCCTAATGTCATAATTCTATGCCCAATATATTGCCTAATGTCCTGATTATATGCCCAATACATTGCCAATGTCCTAATTGTAAGCCCAGTAATTGCCTAATGTCCTAATTCAAAGCCCAATACATTGCCTAATGTCATAATTATAAGCCCAATACAATTGTTCATATTGGCTACTTTATAGGGAGGAAATAAGAAACTGAGGAACGTATGTTAAATAGTGACAGTTGAACTAAGTCTAAAGACACTTAAGGAGACAGAGAGAGTATATATATATATATATATATATATATATATATATATATATATATATATATATATATATATATATATATATATTCACGCAGTAACAGCGACACAGACGCATAAAGGCAGAAAGGATTTCGTCTACTTTCTTTGGCTTGAAAGGTACTAACATGTGCAAGTATACACATTACCTCTGGCATTATAGCGTTCGTGGTTTTCAAGGGGACTCAACTCCATTAATATTTAGGTTCCAAAATATATTTTATGAAGTCAAGAGTTGTTGTTCATGTTTTCTTTATTTCAAGAATGCTTGTTTTCCGTTTCATTGATCGTGAAAAAAAAAACAAACCTGCAATTTGTAGTACCGTTAATGAGGCATGTAAGACATGTATGCACTTTATCAGGGTATTACTTTGTCTTTCACGATTTAATTAATAATTGATAACGTGTTTTAAATAGGTAAATTGTGTTTGATTCTGTACAGCTTGATTATGGTCAATCATATATTGTTCTTGTATTGAAATAAACAGACACATACAAAAAAATCTTGCAAAATGCAGTCTGTTAAATTGAATATTAATGTGTCATTTCATACAATAGAATTGCTAAAGACAGACACAAAATGTCC
The DNA here is from genome assembly GCA_016617855.1 of Megalonaias nervosa. Lineage (NCBI taxonomy): Eukaryota > Metazoa > Mollusca > Bivalvia > Unionida > Unionidae > Megalonaias > Megalonaias nervosa. Next base: position 11,321 of record JAECUM010093220.1, read on the forward strand.
TATATTTACAAACGTGTTTTAACCTTTAACCTTTCCATAATAATTGGAGATGAATCAGTTCCTTGTTTATTGTTAACTTGCCTTCTTAATTGCATGTGACTTGTTAACTTACTTCGTAGTTGATCAAGTCTTTTATTAAAGGGATTGAAAATTCAGCTTACTAACGGTCCCTCCTTGTAATGATTATCGCTACTACGAATTTCCCGATATAACGATCACGTATTTTGCACCCAAAAATACGTCGCTGACAGATTTATAACCAAGATCGCGTGAGAATAATATAGCGATGCTAAACTGCGATGCATCATTTTACTCATTTTACTTTTAATTTCAGTCAGTATTTATATACTCAGACGTCATGTTTACGTGAATATCAATTTTCAAGGTTTTTATTGTCATCTGTACTTGAAATGCATATATAGATAGGACACACTGTTTCTAGAAAAACATGATTGTTTTGTTGGATCTTTAAATTCTGGTCTGTAGCGACCAGAGAAACCATGCAAACCAGTACGATACGAAATATTGTGAATTCACAGTAGATATTTCACACACACACACACACACACACACACACGATTATTAAAACATTATTTTGTACTATGTGATTTTAAACATAGAGAAGCACTGTTATAAGATTATTGCACTTACTTACATTATTAACCTGAGTATTTATTGATGTGTCAGTTTCATTTAATCACATACAAGATAAATAAAATCTGAATGAGCATGTAATTCTTATAATCCTAAATTAATATTTAAAATACCAATTGAATCCTTAAAATTCCTATTTCCCTTCTTTCTATCATCAGATGACCGAATTACGTCAATAGCACATTTGGAATTGGAACATGGCTTTCTTTCATGAACTGTTTCATACTACGTTTGAAACCTAGCCCCACCTTGGCTAGCCAAGGGTTGTCGACCCTTATATGGTGGTATAGATGGCGTTTAGTGTCTGTGCGGGTCACAGCAGTCATCTGAGGAGCTTTTGTCACTTTGTGTGATTTTGTTCTGTTTGTTTTAGCATTTGTTCTTGTTTTCAACGCATGTTGTTCTTTCAAAAAGATTGTGTCCATTTATAGCGAGTCCGACCGCTCCGGTGGCCTAGTGGTTAGAGCGTCCGCCTCGGATGCGGGAGGTCGTGGGTTTGATCCCCGGCCAAGTCATACCAAAGACTTATAAAAATGGTACTAACAGCTGCCTCGCTTGACGCTCAGCATTAAGAGGTTAGTGATAGGACTGGTCGGCCTAGTGTCAAGATAATGTGACTGGGTAGGACATCATGTTACATGCCTGCGGCATAATGCCCCAGTGCTAGACAGCACTATAAACTGTCACACTGCAGACATCGTAGCGATAAGCGATATGACTGAAAAATCGTTAAAGCTCCGTTAAAAATCCAAATCACACACATATAGTCAGTCCCCATTTCGTACGTCAAATCAGTGAAATCACTGACTTCAATGACAGATAGTGAAACATTGTCCAAGCAAACATGCAGTAGTTCATGAACGTAAAGTGAATTGTAACGCCTGCCATATGCTTTGTTTGACCAAAAAGGTGAGTGCTGCAGTGCAGAAGGAGTCCGATTGCATTGTTTGAACATCTAATCCAGGCATGTGCTAACTACAGACCGGGTCCGTCCCGCAACCTGGTTTTATCTGCTTGTTTACGTCATAGGATGAACCTAAAAAAATCGGGCCGCTTCCTGGACGAAGTTGCACATGCCTTTTGTAATCAGACATTTTGTTTGGGGTTGCAAATTTTGATCTGATATCACTTGGAGGTGGGAGTAAAGTGAGGCAAAATAGTCCCCCGGATTTACCGATGTGTATAAAATTCCAGATCAGTATCACGTGACCAGTTATACCCGATTCCATTGCAGAAAGTCCTGTCAATTTGTGTGTGGGTGGTGGGTGGGTGGGGTGAGATTTGGATTTTTAACGTAGCTTTCACAATTTTTCGGTCATATCAGTACGATGTCTGCAGTGTGACAGTATATAGTGATGTCTAGCACTGGGGCATCATGCCGCAGTCAGGTAGCATTATGTTCCACCCAACCATATTATCCTGACACCAGGCTTACCAGTCCTAACAGCAACCTCTTCATGCTGAGCGCCAAGCGAGGCAGCTGTTAGTACCATTTTTATAAGTCTTTGGTATGACTTATCCAGGGTTCGAACCCGCGACCTCCCGCATCCGAAGTGGACGCTCTAACCACTAGGCCACCGGAGCCGTCCTGTCGATTCGGAATTGTTGGAATTATTTAAAATTAGATTCTTGTTTTTATTGAAATAACTCATTATATCGCGTCGAAGTGATACTCTCAAAACACCAAAATCGATAACATTTCAGCCTTTGATTAATATTTTGACAAGTTCGTCGGCATATAATGACACAGCAGCCAAGTATGCAGTGGTTTATTTCTAATACATGTCGAAAAGCGATATTTACCATTTGCCGCCTCTAACTGTAAGATGATTACTGGTTTCAATGGTAATAACAATTTGCATTTGCATGCTTATCCTGATAACAGTTTGCAATCGCCACTCCTAGGAATTGTCTGCAGGTGGTCGTCGGTTCAATTTAATTTCCGCCATTAGTGCACGGATTTTAATTCATTTCGGAAATTAGTTCAGCGGAGCCGCTTGATGTGTTTAACACATTTTAAGCTAACTATTTTCCGTTTCCATAGTTACGCAAACTGTTCAGTTCAAATTCTGGTAAAATGAAGGATAATCGAAGAATATATATATATATATATATATATATATATATATATATATATATATATATATATATATATATATATATATATATACACACACACACACATATATCTTGATTTCTTTAATATGAGTCCCAAATGACTGTGTAGATAGATGAGAATTAATTACCAGGTCGTCATGCGAGTGTCTGCTACGCACGAGTGCATATAACACCGATAGAGTAGCATAATTTTTTGGTAATGTGTGCATAGTCGTGCCGGAATATGTCATGTTTTTGTTTTTACTTTTTTTCCTGTTATGGTTATTATTATTATTTTTTTTAATTTTTTTATTTTTTTTTGTTTTTATTATTTTTTTTTAATTTTTTTTTTTAACGGATGGTAAAGTCTGGTTTCATTTTTATCGGAACAATGATAATGTTCTATTCAAATCAACGTTGACACAAAATGGTCAAATTGAAATATATTCCTGATTACTGTAGCCAAACACGTATCAGATTCGGACTGCCAATAAACACGGTATTTTATTGGTTACATTTAGCCAACACACTAAATACTCTTGCAGCATACGATAGTAATCAATTCCTTTGTATGTACAGGTGTTAGACATACAGTGGATAATGCATACGCACACAGCTTTTGGGTGATTTATGTTTCTTAAAATAACTGTTGCTATGGCATCGTCGTCTTGTTTCATGTTTCCATGACCGCGTACATCATCTATGGTTGTGATAAAATTTAGGATGTTAACCACTGAAATTGTATTGATTGATTGCTGTAGACTGAATATTGTAAATACATGTACGTTAAAAATTTTTTGGGCCGTTTATAATACAAGATATTCCCAACGAACCACAAGTGAACTTTCGAATTTTAAAACAATTTTGGCATGGAATCACAACGCTCGCGCGCGCACACACGCACACACACGTGCTTTTGTGTCTTTAAGAAAATAATTAGTTTTTAAAAATGGTTGTTGTGTTCGTCTTTATTGATGCCCGTTATTACTTCCCGATGAAGACATTCTTACGTCGTCACGTTGAAGAATAGGTTATTTATTTCTGTTTCTGCGCTTTTTATATATAAAAAGAGAGAAAGAGAGAGACGGAGGCACGAAACTCAAGAATTAGCAAGGAAAACTCTCACATGTTTCTTCCGTTGTAATTATGTAAAATAATACTAAATAGCTAAATAGCAATTTTATGGAAGGTTATATATATATATATATATATATATATATATATATATATATATATATATATATATATATATATATATATATAAATTTTGTAGATGCGCATTTGGTTATAGCGCCCCGTTTAAGGATTACTAGGAGCAAACGTCACGGAGAGAAAGTGTTAGTGAGTTTCCATGATTCCATGGTCAATTAGTAGTGAATTCAGACCCAAACCGCATGACTGTCCCTGCAATAATGTAGTCCCTAATAAAATCTAGTAGTGTACCTTGGTGTTGTGACTGCAGTGGCAGTATTTACGGTAGGAAACCGGTAAATTACACAATGGGATAAACAAGAAGGGACTCTGCAGATACCGTTTATGTCGCCATGGTGGCAAATGTGATGTAGTTGTATTGGCGTAATGTGCCTTGGAACCATGGATTGACTGGCCTAAGGTGGCGTAGTTAAAACAGTTCCCTGTGGTAGGGGATATTTGTAGAGTTTCTACGGCGTGAACTGCTGACGGTACGAAAAGTTGATGAAGGGAAACTATGCAAACGTGCGGTTGATAGATATTTGGCAAGTTGGGAAATCTGTGGTTTTACATTGATTAGAGTAAAATTTATGTATAGAATGGACACGTCTGGCTTTCTAACTTACAACTGAAGTTGTATAGAAGTCTTTGGAAATTTGGGGTAAACTTATAACTTCTAGCGGGAATCGCGCCAGGGGGTTTGACACCGCTTGGTCAAGCAAAGAATATATATATATATATATATATATATATATATATATATATATATATATATATATATATATATATATATAGTTTCATTGTGACCTGTGAGTACAGTTACATTGTGACCTGTGATTACTTTTACATTGTGACCTGTGAGTACATTTACATTGCGACCTGTAAGTACAGTTACACTGTGACCTGTGAATACATTTACATTGTGACCTGTGAGTACAGTTACATTGTGACCTGTGAGTACAGTTTGTTTACATATACACTATTCTTATACTTACTGCACAGGGTGACAATCACTGACGACAAAGTGTACTTACATATTGAATAATCAGGCTATCCTGTAAAGAGAGATGAATGAAAGAATGAATTAGCGAATGAAAAGAAAGAATGAATTAGGGAGTGAAAAGAAAGAATGCATTTGCGTGTGAAAAGAAATAATGAATTGGTGAGTGAATAGAAAGAATTAATTAGAGAATGAAAAGAAAGAATGAATTGATGAGTGAAAAAGAAAGAATGAATTAGCGAGTGAAAAGAAAGAATGAATTAGTGAGTGAAAAAATGAATTAGCGAATGAAAAGAAAGAATGAATTACCGAGTGGAAAGAAAGAATGAATTGGTGAGTGAAAAGAAATAATAAATTAGCGACTGAAAAGAAAGAATGAATTAGCGAGTGAAAAGAATGAATTAGTGCCTGAAAAATAAGAATGAATTAATAAGTGTAAAGAATGAATTAGTGAGTGAAAAGAAAAAATAATTAGTAAATAAAAATACCGAATTAATTTGTGAGTGTAAAAAAATGAATTAGTGAGCGAAATAAAGAATGAAAGAGTGAGAGAAAAGACAAAATGAGTTATTATTAAAAAAAATGAATTGAGTCAAAATTATTGAAGAGAATGAAATATTGAATAAAAAGAATGAATGAATGAAAAATGAAAGTTGAAGCAAACAAACTAATAAACAAAAAGATTTAGGCACCATTAAAGAAAAATTTGACTGATTGATTATGACAGTCGTTGTTGACTATTTCATCAATAACCCCAGTCTCTGTCGATATATTCGATGACTCAATACATTTATTTCTTGCCCGGTGGCAGATGATCCCTGTTTCTATCCCTGCAGCTCGAATCAAATACCAGGATTACCGTTGTTCTCTGAATATTGTCATTTGCAAGCGGTATTGAGATGTGTGTGTGTGTGTGTGTGTGTGTGTGTGTGAGATATTTGGATTTTTAACGGAGCTTTAACAAATTTCCAGCCATATCGCTACGATGTCTGCAGTGTGGCAGTTGATGATGAAATAATGAATTAGCGAGTGAGTGAGTGTGTGTGTGTGTGTGTGTGTGTGTGTGTGAGTGTGTGTGTGTGATTTGGATTTTTAACGTACCTTAACAATTTTTCAGTCGTATCGCTACGATGTCTGTAGTGTCAGTTTATAGTGATGTCTAGCACTGGGGCATCATGCCGCAGACTTGTAGCATGATGTCCCACCCAATCACATTATTCTAACACCATGCCAACCAGTCTTAACACTAACCTCTTTAATGCTGAGCGCCAAGCGAGGCATCTGTTAGTACCATTTTTATAAAGTCTTTGGTATGCACCCTCGATCTCCCCCATCCGAGGCGGACGCTCTAACCACTAGACCACCTGAGCGGTCTGAATCAGCGAGTAAAAAGAACGAATGAATTGGTGAGTGAAAAGAAAGAGTGAATCAGCGAGTGAAAAGAATGAATTAGTGCGTGTAAAGAAAGAATGAATTCATGAGTGTAAAGAATAAATTAGTGAAAAGAATGAATTCATGAGTGTAAAGAATGAATTAGTGAGTGTAAAGAATGAATTTATGAGTGTAAAGAATGAATTCTTGAGTGTAAAGAATGAATTAGTGAGTGAAAAGAAATAAAACGAACACCTAATTAGTGCGTGTGATTTGGATTTTTAACGTACCTTTAACAAATGTCCAGCCATATCGCTACGATGCCTACAGTGTGGCAGTTTATAGTGATGTCAAGCACTGGGGCATCATTCTGTAGACATGTAGCATCATGTCCCACCCAGTCACATTATCCTTACACCAGGCCGACCAGTCCTAACACTAACCGCTTAATGCTGAACGCCAAGCGAGGCAGCTGATAGTACCATATTTTATAATTCGTTGGTATGACTCGACCGGAGTTCTAACCCGCGACCTCCTGCATCCGCCGAAGCGGACGCTGTAACTACTTAGGCCACTGGAGCGGTCGGATTTGGGGTGAAATATTTAATATTGTCATTTCCAAGCGAAACTGATGTGAATATTTAATATTGTCATCAGCAAACGGGGATGAAATATTTCATTTCGTCATTTCCAAACGGGATTGGGATGAAATATTTTTTATTGCCATTTCCAAGCGGGACTGGGATGAAATATTTAAAACTAGTTTATATGGCTGTTAAGATTTTCCAAAATCCTTCCTGTCAGCGTAACGGCAACATATTTTATTGCTGCTTGTAGTGATGATGACGACGATAATGGTTTTGCATTGTGCTTGCCAAACACTTTGAATTTCCACAAATAGAAACCTCCTTGTACAGGGGCTGTAGGTACCGCCAGCTTATCATCGATTGACGGATTTTCAGAACGGATTTTATGTTGCTTCGTTTTGTCTTCCACCATTTTTTATATAGAGGCGAGCTTGCCGCTGTACAGCGACTTAGCGCTTGTGGCTTACTCGTCTTTGCAGTTTTTCCCTAGAAAGGTGATTTTGCTGCTGTACATAGACTTTCGGAGTGTGGTTTACTCGTCAATACAGATTTCTTTAACAGCTTTTAACGTAATGTTTTCTTTTCTTGAGGATGTTTTACATCGTTTGTATTTCATGGATGAATGTACTGCGAGATCAATAGTGCAAATTCCTTGAAGCGCAATATTCAGATTTCGGACTTGAGTGACCTAAATCAATCGTGTGATGATCCATTTTGCTAATAACTTTCCAGTAATAATAGCAACCAAAATGGGAGAACATGTATAATTTTTCTTCAAATGTTATAATTTATATTAGGAAGCACACAGTCTATACGGAATGATCGAGTTTAATAACTTTTCATCAAGACCAAAAATTTAATATGAAAATACACTGCATTAAAAGGAACCAGATGCAAGACGTTCTATAAATATTTCTTTGGAATTGTTCAGGTTTTTAATGTTTTACAGATGTGCATATATATATAGACCTATTTCGTTATTTCGTTAGTTTTAAGCTGTTTCTATACTGACTATACGGTATCGCAAGTATTGTACATGTATATTTATATCGATTTGAGTTATCGCTGCAAATTCGAAGTAGAACTACTCTTTGGAATATATTCTACCGTATGTATTACTGCTTTAGTGCTGAGACCAACTACAATGCACTGTTCTTCAGAATCCATGGTTCATGCCTGTAACATAAATTTCTGGGATGATACTATTTATTGTTAACTCCTGCAGAGTTACAGTTCCGGCAACTGGACTTTTGGAAGGATTATATCTGAAACTTGATTACACAAATACCTCTCTTATGGTCCTAAACCTTGTCTAGTGATTACGGCTGTAAGCCCTAAAAAAAACCGTCTCCAAGTTGTTCTTAGTTAATGACATTTTTCGTGGAAAGCGATTCGGCAATAGAACTGCATTTGAATAAAATATGCTTTTTGTACCTAGAGATTGTGCCCTTCAGACGTGTTAATGGGTGTACTTCTCTGAATATTAATTGATTTTGATATTCTTTCACTTGTTTTGTTCATCATCAGGTGATCTACTTGTTAAAGATTTCTTAATCCCGGATTTGAATATGATAATCGGACTCTAATTACCATTGCAACTACCGTCTTAAAACGGTGAGAATTGTAGAACGTTCCTTTCGATTTATCAAGTATATATACAGTTTTCTTAGTGTGCTTTGTGACAGTTCAACTGAAAATAGAATGCTATTTTGAGGATAAATGTTATGGAAGTTCATTGACTCTAACAAACTTTTCATCACTGACTTATTTGACCTCGATCTCTACCCAGTAGTCATCACAACGGTTATCTTCGTTAAGTCTGAGGCCACAGAAAAATGGAGAAAAAATTCGGAAATAAGGATGAGGTAAAACAATCTCCTTTCGTTATTCAAAGTTTCCAAGTGTGTGTGTGTGTGTGTGTGTGTGTGTGTGTGTGTGTGTGTGTGTGTGTGTGTGTGTGTGACTTAAATTTGTAAAGTAGCTTTAACGATTTTAGTCATATCGCAAATGTGTGTGTGTGTGTGTGTGTGTGTGTGTGTGTGTGTGTGTGTAAATTACATGTTTAACGTAGCTTTAACAATGTTAGTCATATCGCAAATGTGTTTTTGTTTAGATTTTTAATGTAGTTTTAACAATTTTAGTCATATCGCTAAGATACATGCAGTGTGGCAGTTTATTGTGACGTCAAGCACTGGAACATCATGCCGAAGACATATAATATCATGTCTCAACCAGTCACATTATTTGACACCAGGCCGACCAGTTCTGACACTAACGTTTAAATGCTGAGTGTCGAGCGAGGCAGCTGTTAGTACCATTTTATAAGTCCTAGGTATGATTAAGCAGTGGTTCGAACTCGCAACGTCCTACATCCGAGACGGACGCTCTAACCACTTATGCCACCTGAGCGGTCTTCCAGATTTGTATCTGAGCGAAACTGTTGTCCTGTTTGCGGAAAACGATAGCTCAAATTATTGAAGAACTAATCGTAGCGTTTGTTACAACGCGTTGGTTGATATTACGTTATGGTTATTATAACGCGTTGGTTGGTATTACGTTGTGGGAATTACAAATCGGTTGGTATTGCGCAGTAATTAATAATCGTATTAATTTACAGCATTGAAATAAATATTCGTTATATTAGAAAATGTTATGATAGTGCGCTATAATATAGCGAGAAATACTGTAGAAACGTTATGATATAATACAGAAATATCAAACTAGATACATCAAAAGCAGTGAATATTTGCCATGGATTTGTCTCATAAGTACTAGTCTAGGAAGCTAAATTCTCAGAAAACCAAAAAATTGGGGGAGGGGCTAACTGTTAAATATGCTTTTTCTTGTAATCAGACCTTTAATATTGCTTTTTTCAATGTGACTGTCTCTGTGTGATGACATCCAGTCCATTATCAGCCTGTTTTTGATTGGAAATGCAACTGTGACAGAAGTGTATAAAACTATACTTCTGACGACTACTGAGTCTTAACAACTGTAATCAGTCAATCTTAACTCATTTTACATATCTGTTTCATCGTTTCTCTCCTCTCCCTTCCCTTCCCCCAAGGTGGTAAAGACCCTTTTTAGATGATGTCATCAGTGAACATTTTGGGAGCATGTGGTAGATTTTACTCAGGATTATATAGGGTGATTAACAGTAAAAGATAACTTTACTCAGATTCGAGAAAATATTACAATAAGGTACATAAATAGAAAGGAAATAACAGTTTTCTGTCTGAGTTTATATTATTAGTTTTAGTGTACACTTTGTTAATAATTCTAAATTTTGGGTCCTTTTGATGTAATTTACATGAATATATACACAGTTGAGAAATGTGTGTCAGTGATTGGGTATTCAGTTTTGAAATGTAGCTTATCATTGGTCAGTAATCGTTGTCATTGATCAATAATCGTTGTCATTGATTAATAATCTTTGTCATTGATGAATAATCCTTTTCATTGATCGATAGTCATTGCCTTGATAAATAATCCTTGTTATTAACTAATAATCTTTGTCATCGATGAATAATCCTTGTCATTGGTGGATAATCATTTGCTATTGATGAATAATCATTTTCATTGATCAGTAATCCTTTGCTATTTATGAATAATCATTTTCATTGATCAGTAATCCTTTGCCATTGATGAATAATCATTTTCATTGTTAGTGAGCAGTACTCCTTGTCATTGATTAGTAATACTTGTCATTGATCAAAAACCTTGTCATGATCAAAAATACTCGCCACTGTTCAATAATCCTATTCATTGATCAGTAATCTTTGTCATTGATCTGTAATCTTGTCATTAATAAGTAATCCTTGTCATTGATCAATAATACTTGTGATTGTTCAATAATCGTTGCCATAGACCAGTACTCCTTGTCATTGATTAATAATCATTGTCATTGATCACTAATCCTTGACTAGGACGCATTTATGGTTTGATTTTCTTAGATATATACGTGCTTAAATGAGGTCTTCCTACTTTAAACTTTTAGGGAAAAATTGCAAGACCCATTTTTGCTTTTCTAATTCATCTTACTTTTCATCGTGGTATAATTATATTTGGTACCGGTGATTCATCTTACTCGTTATCGTGGTATAATGATATTTAATACTGGTGATTCGTAAGACTGAATTTCCAGTGTATTGATAAGGCAATTCAGAAATATTTGTTTTCATTATTCGTTTGACTTTTTATTCTGGTTTCATACTGGTCGTTTCATAATTACGAGCCATTATTATTTGTGTTTCTCGTGAATTTAGATAAGGAATTATTTACTTTTTGTCCTCTCTGAGTTTGCTTTATATGCTATTTAAATAGTGAATGGTATTGTATACTTGATGCAGCGGAAATTCTCCAACCGTACCGATTCTGGTGAATAGATTGGAAGGTTATTGTAGGGTATGTTGGTTGACATTCTTTCCATTTCATAGTGATCTTGACATATCAAAGTAATATGATACATGGTTACGTGAGGCTACCATAGTGATCTTGACCATATCAAAGTAGTATGATACATGGTTACGTGAGGCTACCATAGTGATCTTGACATATCAAAGTAGTATGATACATGGTTAGGTGAGGCTACCATAGTGATCTTGACCATATCAAAGTAGTATGATACATGGTTAGGTGAGGCTACCATGTGATCTTGACCATATCAAAGTAGTATGATACATGGTTAGGTGAGGCTACCATTGTGATCTTGACCATATCAAAGTAGTATGTTACATGGTTAGGTGAGGCTACCATAGTGATCTTGACATATCAAAGTAGTATGTTACATGGTTAGGTGAGGCTACCATAGTGATCTTGACCATATCAAAGTAGTATGTTACATGGTTAGGTGAGGCTACCATAGTGATCTTGACATATCAAAGTAGTATGTTACATGGTTAGGTGAGGCTACCATAGTGATCTTGACCATATCAAACTAGTATGATACATGGTTAGGTGAGGCTACCATAGTGATCTTGACCATATCAAAGTAGTATGATACATGGTTAGGTGAGGCTACCATAGTGATCTTGACCATATCAAAGTAATATGATACATGGTTAGGTGAGGCTACCATAGTGATCTAGACATATCAAAGTAGTATGTTACATGGTTAGGTGACGCTACCATAGTGATCTTGACCATGTCAAAATAGTGTTACATGCTTACATGAGGATACAATAATGATCTTGACCATATTAAAATAGTATGTTACATGTCTACATGAGTATACGATAGTGATCTTGGCCATTTCAAAGTGGTATGTTACATGCTCACTTGAGGCTGCCATAGTGATAATTGACCATATCAAAATATTATGTTATATGCCTACGTGAGGAAACCAATGTGATCTTGACCATATGAATGTGGTAGGTTACATGCTTACATGACGCTACCATAGTGATCTTGACCATATCCAAATAGTGCTTAGATGAGGCTACTACAGCGATCTTGACCATATCAAAACAGTATTGGGTTTAATCGTATCAGATTAACTTGAAAAGTGATAATATAAATTATTAACATTGCAGTGTATATTCAGAACATGGTTCAATATGCATGGTCGTATTTTCTTTAATTGTCATTTGAATTGCAAATATTGACTTTTGCCCCATTATTTAAAAGAAAAGTACGAATTCTCAGACTCCACCTAACTGATCAGCAGTCAGTTGTTTTACTGAAATTCTAATGGAACGCTAGGCAATCTTGTCCCTGACAACGTGTGATCAGGAACGTAATGAAGCATGTTTGTTACATCTTGTCCGATAAAAGGACATCTGCTAACCCATCGGTTAGATATCTGAACAATTTGCACTACATAACACTTATCAGTTCTGTATTTATTTTTTATATGATTCATCCAAAATTGTGTGAAATTTTCACTATCATAGAAAGTACATGTCAGATGAAGCAATCATTTTTGATAAGAGAATCGTCTTTTTTGCATAAAATGAAATACTAATGAGTAGCAGTGATTATTTCGGCCCTTATAAAATGATCTGCTAATGAGTAGGCGTGATTATCTTATGCTTTTAAAATAGCATGCTAATGAGTAGGCGAGATTATATATAATGTAGACTGGTTAGTGGAAGCTAGTCCTACAAACTAGACCTAAATCTAGAAATAATACCGAAACTTTGAACTCAACAACTCGGAAAATACAGTTTTCATTTTTCTCCGATTTAATTAATTTTATTTTTCATTTATGTAATACTCTAAGATTTCATGATATGTATACAATTCATGATGTGCATACAATTCACAATGTGTATACAATTCATGATGTGTATACAATTCATGACATATATGCAATTCATAATGTGTATAAAATTCATGACGTGGATACACTTAATGATGTGCATACAATTCATGATGTGTATACAATGTGTATACATTTTATGATGTGTGTACAATTCATAATGTGTATACAATGTGTATACAATTCATAATGTGTATACAATTGATGATGTGTATACAATTCATAATGTGTATACAATTAATGAAGTGTATACAATTCATGATGTGTATGCAATTCATGATGTGTATACAATTCGTAATGTGTATACAATTCATAATGTGTATATAATATGTATACAATTCAGGATGTATATACAATTCATAATGTGTATACAATTCATGCTGTGTATACAATTCATGATGTGTATATAATTCACGCTGTGTATACAATTCATAATGTGTATACAATTCATGAGGTGTATACAGTCCATGTTGTGTGTACAATTCAAATGTGTATACAATTCATGATTTGTATACAATTCATAATGCCCATACAATTCATGATATGTATATAATTCATTTTGTGTATACAATTCATGATGTGTATACAATTCATGATGTGTATACAATTCATGTTGTGTATACAATCAATAATGTGTATACAATTCACAATGTGTATAGAATTCAGGATGTGTATAGAATTCATGTTGTGTATACAATTCATGTTGTGTATACAATTCATAATGTAGATACAGTTGATGTTGTGTATACAATTCATGATGTTTATACAATTCATAATGTGTATACAATTCATGATGTGTAAACAACTCATGATGTGTATACAGTTCATAATATGTATACAATTCATGATATGTGTACAATTAATGATGTATACAATTCATGATGTGTATACAATTCATATTGTGTATACAATTCATAATGTTAATACAATGTGTATACAATTCATAATGTATATATACAATTGATGATGTGTATACAATTCGTGATGTGTATACAGTTCATAATATGTACACAATTTATTCTGTGTACACAATTCATTATATATATATATATATATATATATATATATATATATATATATATATATATATATATAGAGTTCATGATGTGTATACAATTCATAATGTGTATACAATTCACGATGTATATACAATTCACGTTGTGTATACAATTCATGATGTGTATGCAATTCATGATGTGTATAGAATTCATAATGTGTATACAGTTCATAATATGGATACAATTTATGATGTGTATACAATTCACATTGTGTATACAATTCATGATGTGCATACAAGTCATAATCTGTACAATTCAGAATGTTTTTCCAATTGTATACAATTCATGATGTGTAAGCAATTCATAATGTGTATACAATTCATGATGTGTATAGAATTCACAATGTGTATACAATTCATAATATGAATGCAATTCATAACGTGTATACAATTCACAATGTGTATCCATTTCTCAATATGTATACAATTCATAATATGTATACAATTCGTAATGTGTATATAATACGTATACAGTGCGAAAGAATTTCGTATGCTAATAAGCGTAGGCGATGTTTAACTGAAGTTTAAAGAGGTCAGTCATGCACGTAACGTTTCACAAATTGGTCAGACAGTGGTGACTTTTAATTCTATCAGTTTAAAATAAATCATGCAGACTAAAAATTTGATGTAAATTTTGATTAACAAATGTTTAATTTATGATTTTGTTAATTTGTACGTGATATATAATGGGACCAGGTTTGACGACGGACAGCAGACCTGAAAATAACATGATCACACACACACACACACACACACACACACACACACACATATATATCCACACACACAGGTACTCCAACACCAATATATATATATATATATATATATATATATATATATATATATATATATATAAAATTGGTGGGTACGTGTTGCGATTTGAGTGACATACACAAAGTTAGACGAGATAAAAATAAGGCAGTATACCGTTTGACATTTGTTTGTATTTTTGTAAAACAAAAATTCTGCATTAAAAGAGAGCCATTCCTTAGGATGGAGAGAATAATGCCTTCGGCATGCAGTACCATTTAGGTTATTCTACTATTTTATTGCAATCACTCTATCAACAGAAGATTCGAACACCTATCAATATATGGTAAATTAGTTTTTCTGTTTTCTCCAGATTAAATTTTCTCCTCGGAGAGCTTTTGGCTAGGGGAAAATCAATTCGTTCCCCAAACTGGTATCTTTATTAGACTGTGGACTCAAGGTTTTATAGTTCTGGCTTCAACAGAATGAAGACTAGCTTGTTTAGGAATCAATTATTACAGATACCAAACTGGTAGAATTGCTTCCTATGTCTGGTGTAAAAATTATCAATACTGTTGTTCCTCTATTGTACATGAGAATCCGTCTTTGGTATCGATCGCCCGAATACTAGCTTGCCTCTGGGAATATGAGGCAATATCGTGAAATTTAAGGCAATTTACGAATCCCCAAGTTCCAACCCACCTATCAAAAGCTGTCAGTCAAGCGGTCTGTATTCTATCCCAGTATCAAGTCGAGTTATGTTTGACTCATTACATAACAAAGGTCTGGAATGCTAAATTTGTCTGACAATACAATCTGGCTAACTAACGATATTTCACCTTGATCTGAATATAAATCAGTCTAGTTAATTGATGATCTGTCACCTTGGTCTGAGGATAGAACAACAATCTGGTTAACTGACAGTCTGTCCACCTTGGTCTGACAAAACAGACTGGTTAACTAAAAGTCTGTCACCTTTTTCTGAGAATAAAATAGTCTGGTTAACTGATGGTCCGTCATCTTGGTCTGACAATAAAACACTGGTTAACTGATGCTTTGTCACCTTGGTCTGACAATAAAACAGACTGGTTAACTGATGCCTTGTCACCTTGGTCATTATTAGTATGCAACGTGTGCAGATTCAGACTATAGTAACTTCACCATTTTTCGACAGAATTTTTAGAAATTTGCAAAATGTCCAAAAATGAGAACAAATGCCCTCAAATTAATTTTAAAGAAAATGCTATGTAAATTAGTAGGCGTGGATATATTTAATTTGACATTGAGCCAATTTCGATAGATTGTCCTATTTTGTCTTCTATCCAGGCCAGGCTTGAGCTTGACACATGTCTCGAATTCGAATTAGAATTAGAATTGTATCACAGAGCTCATTCCGAATTACAGAGGGAAGTATGAACACTGTCCATAAAAAACGCATTCCTGTTCTTTCTCTTCGATCACGTTTCACTAATCTGATTTTCATGTGACAGTTATAATTTCTAAATGAACTAGGTAATCCAGTAATGTAGGGTACATGAACTAGGTAATCCGGTAACATAGGGTACATGAACCAGGTAAAATCCAGTAATATAAAGTAAAAGAACTAGGTAATCCAGTAATATAGGGTGCCTAAACTAGGTAATCCAGTAATATAGGGTGCCTGAACTAGGTAATCCAGTAATGAAAGGTACATGAACTAGGTAATCCAGTAGTATAAGGTACATGAACTAGGTAATCCAGTAATATAGGGTACCCGAACTAGGTAATCTAGTAATATAGGGTGCCGGATCTAGGTAATCCAGCAATATAGGGTGCCTGATTTTGGTAATCCAATAATAAATGGTGTCTGAAATAAATAATCTGGTAGACGACTATAGAACGACACTACTGGAAAATTAATTAAATTATTTATGTTGGTACGTATCGTTTTCTCACAGCAGATCAGTAGCTACAGCAGCGGGCTCCAACACAGGACTACGGATTGGATTCCATGGCTCAGACCGGGTCAGCTACCGTGTTGTGTTCTTAGACAAGACACTTTACTCTCATTACGGAACAAAACGTTTGAACTAATCAGGTTTGTAGGTTTTTAAGGGCACCTTTAGCTATATCATGCCAAAGAAATAAAAGCTAGGTGCCTTTCCCAAGAACATACAGTTGCAGCTGACCGGGGCTGGCCTGGGTGGGTATCGAACTCGTAAACCTTGGTTTACGAATTCATTACACTACCAACTGAGGTACTGCTGCTGACCTTAAAATATAAATACAGTTGTACGTCTATGATACACGCCTGATATAAATAATGTTGTACGTCTATGATGCACACCAAATATAAATACTGTTGTACGTCTATGATGCACGCCAGATATAAATACTGGTGTACGTCTATGACGCACACCAAATATAAATACTGTTGTACGTCTATGATGCATGCCAAATATGAATACAGTTGTACGTCTATGACGCACACCAAATATATATATACAGTTGTACGTCTACGATGCACGCCAAATATAAATGCTATTGTACATCTATGATGCACGCCAGATATAAATACAGTTGTACGTCTATGATGCATGCCAAATATAAATACTGTTGTACGTCTGTGATTCATGCCAGATATAAATACTATTGTACATCTACGATGCACGCCAGATATAAATGCCAGATATAAATACAGTTGTACATCTACGACGTACGTCAAATATAAATACAGTTGTACATCTACGACGTACGTCAAATATAAATACAGTTGTACGTCTATGATGCACGCCACATAAAAATACTGCTGTACGTCTATGATACACGCCAGTTCTAAATACTGTTGCATGTCTTTGATGTACGCCAAACATAAATACATTTGTACCTCTATGATTCACACCAACTATAGGCACTGTTGTACGTCTGTAATGTACACCAGATATAAATACTGTTTCACGTCTATATTGCACAACAATTTTTTCGAAAGAGTTTCTAGGTGTTTCCTGTTGTGCTAAATATATAATATACTGATATGGGGTTTACTTCTATTAACTTTATCAATGCCATGCAGTATCTATACCATTCTACTGCATTAATTGTATCCTTGTATTGCAGTATTTGTCCCCTTCAATTATTCATATTGTAGTACCTTTGTGTCATATCTGCATTTTCTCGTTTATGCTACAAAGTATAGATCCCAACAAAATATTGAATAGATTAGTATACTTTAGAACATCTTCTAATTTTACAATAATTCATTTATGGTAACGTTTGGCAATAAAATGACAATCACTACATTAATAAAAGAGGTGCACCGTACAACTGTATGACTGACGTGTTTTACAAAGATCAAATACGTGCACTGTACAACCCCGTGCGTGACGTGTCTTTCAAAGATAAATTACGTGCACTGTACCATGCTAGGCGTGACGTGTCTCACAAACTAACATTATATATATATATATATGTGTGTGTGTGTGTGTGTGTGTGTGGTCAGGGGTTATAAAATGTGTTTTTTAATTTATGTGGCTTCCAGCGAAGTTTCTATTTAAAACACGTTAAAAAGAAAGACAGAAAGAAAAGAATGAGCAGACTGTTTCTTCATGTGATGGTTGTAGAACCCGAGGAGAATCAAACTTTGTATACTTGTCACATCATTTGTCGACCAATAGAATGGGATGAAATCTTATCCATACAAGAATAATCTTGACAGTGAGATTGCTCCATTTTTCTGACGTAGTCAACCTTTCTCTCGACTGAGGCTGAAAAAACATTCCAACATTATAGGGTACGCCGCTCTTGTACACCGCGCGTGACAGACACACCTTTTTCCTATTATAGTCAATATTTCTTGTGTGAGGTTTATAAAGACAGTCCAGTAAAGAAGTACTCTTTTATTTAAAGAATTAAAAACTTTCCCAAAAACGTATGCAAGAAGCCAAATATAAAAAGAGGACGCCGAGGAGTGGAGTGCCGAGTAATGAGAGAAAATGTTTTCTCGTATTCCCAATCGTTATTGACAGAGATCGTCAAGTCGGAGAGCCAATGCGGAAATTCCATATGCTACAGTTCACGTGACCTTCATCCCAACTCGGGGACTGTTTTACCCATCTACTGCAAGTATATTGCATAGAAAGCAGCAAAATCTCCGATCTCCATCGTTACTCAAATATTCTTTTACAATAATCAACAGTAACATGACTTGCAGTACATTTACGTATTCAAATTTGCAGTGGTTAAAGTTGAGTATCGCGTAGATTTTACAATACGTTTTCGCATTGATCGACCCGGCCGCATGTCAGTCTTTGGTAGTCCGGTTTCAGAAGATTGAGCCGTTATTTGTAATTTGTCGTGATACTGTCGAGGGGAATTTCCACTTAGTTTAATTATCTAAATTTGTACAATCTCGTCGCTATTTATGATCGTCGTCTCGTGAAATTAGAAAATAGCAATTTGCAAATTGAAAAACTGAGAAACTTTAACACGCGAAATTTTCCCTAATCTAGGATTTATGTAAAATTTAGGTTCCGAAACTTCACATTCTGAGTTATTTTTTCTCATGTTGACAGTACGTCAGCGTGCTTTTTCTTTTTACTTTCAAACTTCACAGATATGCAGTGAAGTAGATTTTCAAGCTGCAGAAAGGTGTGGGATGTAGATTTTCAAGTTGTTGAAGGATGCAGAGTGGATGTTGCCGATTTCGAAATAGTCATGTAATTTCGTAAATAATGTAACAAGTGCGATTAACTTTCTCAACGCATGAGATTAGAACAGAAGGCAGAAATTCGTTTCCTGAAGGCAAAAACCAATTAGTTTACGCGTGGCTCCTTCTCAGTTTGAAGCCAGATCATCTAATCAGAGAAATTAACGTTACAGTAGAACTGAAGCGTATAAAGTTGTGTAATGTGTCATGGTATTATGTGATACCTTAACTATATCTCCATTGACAAAAACTGTCCAGCTTGAGTATGTAACAGAACAGCTTAATACTTTGTAACAGGACAGCTTAACAACTTTATAACAGGACAGCCTAATAACTTTATAACAGGACAGCTTAACAAAAACTTTATAATAGGACAGCTTAATGGTTGTATTACAGGGCTGCTTAATAATTGCATAACAGGGCAGCTTAATGGTCGTATAATAAGACTTTAATTGTATAACAGGACTGCTAAATAATTGTATAACAGGGCAGCTTAATGGTCGTATAATAGGACTGTTTAATTGTATAACAGGACAGCCTAACAACTGAACACCAGGACAGCTTAATAGTTGTATAACAGGACAGCTTAATAACTGTATAACAAGACAGTTGTTGTTGTAGAGTTTAACGCCATTTTTCAGCACAAGATAGCTATACATGGCGGCCAGTATTAATGGTGGAGAGAGCGAGAGTGAGAGAGAGAGAGAGTTAACAAGAGTTCCTTAGACATGTCCAATCAGTGACCTAACTGAACGAGCCAACAGCTATCACTGATTGGATAATTTCCATGATGACGTTGATGATACTATTATGGGTATGATTACTATTATGGGTATTGGTTACTATTATGGGTATTGATTACTATTATGGGTATTGATTACTACGTTCTAAAGGGTAGGACAAGACACGTACATGTATATGCACAAGAAATTTGCTTTGCAGCCATGATAAAACCTCCCTGACAGCTTATGGTGATGCTTCATAGCTCTGTAACCTCACATAATGTTTGCCCTGCATTGCGAAACAAGAAAAAAAATAAAAAATATGCCACGTTTGTTGAACTCGTTTGTAACTAAGCAGATTTCTGAGAACAAGTATGCATGCTTAATATTAAATTAGCTTTTTATGTTTTATTTTTCTTTTAAGACGTCCCGTCTTAAACCTATTAAATAAGTTATCCACTGATATAAGCAGCAGAGCTCCAAAGTTGCATGCCTAAGATCACGTGGTCTAATGATATTAAATATCCGAGGGTTTTCGGTAATTCTAGCTCGCATGCCATAATCACGTGATGTCATCACATATCGTTTAGGTTTGGGTAATCCTAACTCACCCTCATATATTGCCTTTTTAGCCTGTGTTTCCTATGAAAATTCCATTGGATATTTATAGGCCTCCCATTGGTCAACATTAATGTTAAGGTCTGTAAAACTGTAAATTATTAAAAGCTCTGCCATGATTCAGTGGTATTTCAATTACGTTGAAACCATGGTTACTATTTTTGTCTCTCCATGCTCATATTACCAAACTACACATCCGAGAGAGTTGATTTTGGACATTTCAGGTGCTTCTAAATAGTATGACTATATTTCGGACTTCAATTGTTTTAATTAGTTAGTGGCTTTAATTGTCAAATATATTATAGGTTCGATAACTGTAAGACAACAAGTACTACATCTGACAAATCATTGTATTTATATACTTCATTGCTTACACCAACATCAGACCAATTAAGAATTAATTAACAATTATACAGTCCACAGACTAATGAACAGTTGATTAGATTAATATAACTGACGTAGGAGTAAAATATACATTGTAGTCGATAAGTTTCAGCATCTATGATACGACATCATGTATACTGAGATAAAGCACTAAGTTTAATAGGAGTCCCGGGTGGCCTAGTGGTCTAAGACCCCGGGTGACCTAATGGTCTAAGGCCCTGGGTGGCCGAATAATCCAAAGAGCTCGCCTTTGCTAATCACTGCCATCTCAACTCTGTCTTCAAGATTCTAGCTATTATTCTGAATTAATGTTCATGCGATGACGTCATCAAACACTTTAAATAATATGACCTTCGCGATGAAGGCAGTACTTAGAAAAATACGATCTTGCTAGCGATGAAGTCGGTAACACTTAAAAAGATATGACCTTTGCATGCGATGAAGACAGCAAACACTTATAAAGATATTAACCTTTGCATGCGATGAAGTCGGCACGTAGAAAGATACGACCTTGCTAGCGATGACGTCAGCAAACACTTTAAAAGATATGACCTTTGCATGCCCTGAAGACAGCAAACACTTGCAGAAAAACTTTTATATTAGGCTTCAGATCTTTATCCGCCTGAGACATGACCTTTTCAATAGGTCTGTTGGCTTTTCTTGTGGTGACGGTGACTCGGACAACCCACGAAGTTCCCAGTTAATTAGCTGTCACTAAATACGCGAGAGCCTCTCGTCTTCTTTCGTACGACTTCATCTTACACGACTGCCAATAGTTCCCGCTGACAAAGTAATATAACCTCGAATGATTCACAGCAGATTTCTTATTGATATCGCCGGGTTTCTTCTAATAACTAGTATTGTCATTTGAATATATAATTTTTCAAAGTTAATCACAGCGTGGTTCACAAGAATTTGTTCCAGAATAATTCAAGTTTTCTTATCCCGAGGCTGCGAATCATTGAAAGTAATGCATCTCTTTTATCAGACGACTGTATACATGAAACATCTGGTAAGCATCACCAGATCTTCTGATTGTCTCATAAGTTCGACATAAACTTCTTTCCTTCGTAGAGGATTGTAGTAACACATTTTAAGTGGCATTGTAGAACTGCATACTTCTCTGGACGTTGTCTTAACATTACAGCCAGTTCAAGATTTTGAGCTATATTATAGTGATTTCTTTGGCAGAGAGCTTTATTAGTTTTGATGGCAGAAATCTTGAAGTTTCTAGAAGATAATTTTTGGGTAGTGAAAGGATTGGTGTTAAAAACATAAAGAATTTAGATTAGTAAGGTCTGTGGAGTTTTTAAAACAGTTTTATTGTTGCTGATGCTTAAACGTTTTCGGAAGGATTTTCCGTCGTCGTTTGTTAGGTTTTAACATGGTTTGAGATTTATATTTTTCTGCACTGCGAACAGGTGAGTTGCTTGAAGCAAATGTGTCTCTCTGATGAATTTGAATGAATGAAATAGGGAATTATTTTATTTGCAACGTAACTAAACATCATTACAAAGTTGAATATTGATATGATTAGACTCTCTCGTTATAACGCGGTTCATCAGAGCCATGGAGTATACCGTTTTAAAGTGAGACCGCTTTATAATGAAACGGAGACGCATATAATTTTACTACTGCATAAATAGCATGGGATTCATGACCTCGCTCGCTTTATATATGAAACCGTGTTATAAAGAAGGACGTTACAGTGTATTAGTTGACTTTCTTGCAGTCTCAAAATAATTATATTATTATATGTTAGTCTCCATTATCGTTTTCATAAAAGAGGTGGTCTTTATTCCCCACAGGCGAGCAATCGACTATACCTTGAAACACTGTATCATCCTAAAATTAGTACATCATACAAGGACCGACCTCCTCCATTATAACGCTTTACGGGAACTATGCGTGTCATCCGCATTATAGGTGAGGGATTTTTATATTGCGGGATGTTTTAATACGACTGTGTCAATACATTTAATGTTAAAGAAACAAATTTTAATCGATTTCATGGGATGAAATGCTATGTGTTATGGGTAGGCGGTATTTCGAAAGGATCTCTGTTAAATAACATTGTAATAGTTGGACTACATTTTGCGACTAACTAAAAATTAATGTTTAGAAATTGCGAAGCGACATAGATGATACTTCTATCAGAATTTCATTAATTTCATGGATAACATACTCAGTACATGTACACATATACAAAAATATACAGCAAACAATGATTTTCTTTTAGTAGGACGCCCTCTATTCATTATGAAGGTACAGTTATTTAGTACCAATTTAAGTTTCCAGTATCTTCGCGTGGGTCAGTGGTTCTTCCCGGACTTTTTCCAGGTTCGCCCTCCACAAGTTATACTGGTCATCACGTATAGCCTATCATGTGCTGAAAATGGCACTAAACCCATAACATGCAACAAACTTTTAGTGAATAACCTTTGAGCCGCTACGATAAGATCACAGACTGTTCATCGGGATCGGGAGTTGTTTTTGAACCACTTTAAATATATTTTTAGACTTAATTGTTGCATAGATTAAGTCATATTTTTATTTTAAAAAATTTAAAGATAGGAAAAGTAATAAACTTACACAACGCCACGTTCATGTTTCTCACTAAATTTTGAAATCATATGTGTAGGTCTGACGCAAAGAATATCTTGCTGGTGATGAATGCGTATAAAAATGAAGAAAAATTAGCAGGGATTCATCATTTGGAAATAGGTTGGGGACTTGCTGATATTCTAGAAACTAGTTTTGCTCCGAATGGTATGGTGTTATGATAGATACACCACGATCTAAATCTCGTTGACTTTACGTGCATGATAAATGTCAGTATTTAATACACTGCGACTAGAACAAAACAATTTATTTTAAGTATATAAAGCTGTACTGAAAAAATGACAAAAGTTCAAAACTTTTGTTAGCTTTTTTGAAACAGTTTCTTTAAATGTACACTATATCACAAGCACAGATGTCTTTACGCCATAGTGGTCATTTATTCACATCACAGTGGTCATTTATTCACATCATAGTGGACATGTATTTACACCATAGTTGTCATGTTTTCACGCCAATGATCATGTATTCACACCATGGTTGTCGTGTTTTCACACTAACGATCATGTATTCACACCATAGTTGTCATGTTTTTACACCAATGATCATGTATTCACACCATAGTGGTCATGTATTCACACCATAGTGGTCATTCATCATAGTGCTCATGCATACACAGCAATGGTCATGAATTAATGCCATAGTGTCATACATCATAATGGTCATGCATTCACACCGTAGTGGTCATGAATTCACACCATAGTTTCCATGCATCATAGTGGTCATGTATTCGTACAATAGTTATCATGCATTTACACCACAGTGGTCACGAATTCACACCATATTTGTCATGCATTCCACACCATAGTTGTCAAGTATCCACACCATAGTTGTCAAGTAGGCCTCTTCACGCCATGGTGGTCATGTATTCACACCATAGTTGTCAAGTAGGTCTCTTCACGCCATGTTGGTCAAGTATCCACACCATAGTTGTCAAGTAGGCCTCTTCACGCCATGGTGGTCATGTATTCACACCATAGTTGTCAAGTGGGCCTCTTCACGCCATGGTGGTCATGTATCCACACCATAGTTGTCAAGTGGGCCTCTTCACGCCATGGTGGTCATGTATTCACACCATAGTTGTCAAGTAGGCCTCTTCACGCCATGGTGGTCATGTATTCACACCATAGTTGTCAAGTAGGCCTCTTCACGCCATGGTGGTCATGTATTCACACCATTGTTGTCAAGTAGGCCTCTTTACGCCATGGTGGTCATGTATTTAGACTTAGATTTAAGACTTCATGTCTAAGGAGTCTCCAAACACAAGCCAGAAAGACTTTGGATTGTTTGTTCAAGTGACAGTTTATATTTTACTTATTTGCGATTACCATAATTTAATTTATGTACTCTTAGCAGTTAGAAATAATTACAGTGTACATTCGTGAAGTCTTTTGAATTCATCTGGCCAAAATAAGTACTGCAGTGACCAAAATGGAGACGTACTCCTCAACAATTTTAACTGCCGGAAACAGGGTAAATGAACTGATGTTGATGTCTACAGGTAGCATGTGCTTTGGCAGAGAAAATAATTTGTGTATTCCGTGGGTTTCTAGCACCAGCGTTTAGGAAACTAGCAGGAAGTTGTGAGTGTAGATTGCAGTTTAGTGTCTGTCTATTTACGTTGATACCAAGGTCGAGCAATGTAGGACAGATTGTGGTTACATTCTTTTGTACTTAACGGTGTAATATACTATGTTCAAATGATGTATTGTTGCTTGCATTTCTCTTTGACCCGGGTCGATATGATGAATATTGCATATGGCACTCTAAAGAGAAACCTGCAGAACTAATTCAGAACCCGAAAAGTTCATGTCATAGAATGGTGCGTTATTGGATCCCTAGTCATTCATAGTTCATCTGGATAATATATACCACTTTGATCTCCACTGGAGAAACATTTAACTCGGCAAAATGGTAATGAACGAGGACAATGAAAGAAAGGTAATTTTTCTTAAATTTCCAACTAGCTCTTGTCATCATTGATAGAACATTTAAATAAACCTGAGGAAATTATTATTTTTTAAAATACAACAAATGGACTGTGAAAGGAAGTTTCGGATCGTATTAAATTAGGAAATACTTCATCTTTCTTGATTACGGACTTGAAGACTGTGTTTCTCTAAGCAATATCTATTATTGTAATTAAACAAAGATATATTTAGTAAAGGAAATGAACCCGAATTAAGAAAAGAACAATAATGTAAATTGACTTGCAAGTATTTATTTTCATCACATGACAGTTACTAATGAATATTTTAGAAGCTCAGCGTAATGGCCATTACCGTTACAACTGACTGTTTAAAATGACTATTATAGTCATCATCGCATCATAATCACCATTGTCGTCGTAATTCTCATCCTCATCACCACCATTGTCATTATAGTCATCGTCGCTGTGAAAATATTTGGAATTCCCTATTATTTGCTGTTATTGCGCATATGCTTTTGTTATTTTAGAATCAACATATTTACCACTAACGAAGACAGTGTCAATATGAATTCTTAATTGCAATAATGATTTCTGACGTATTCCTCTGACCTATATTATGTTATCACTATTTACTAACGGAGATTTAGTCACAGGTAATTTCACAACAACTCTGCTGGATTGTTTACTATTTTATAATTTTTAATAGCGGTAAAGGTTATTACCAGTTATTATTATTATTATTATTATTATTATAGCAATAACGATGGTTACTTTTTCTTACAGGAGTTGGTGGGCAACACATCGCAGCAGAGGAACTGGCGGGGAATAGCCATAGCTCTTTTGGTCATTGTGGTAGTGTGTTCCCTTATCGTAGTGGCAATTATTCTTGTCACGCCACGTGAGTATGTTATATATTTCAACAATTTAAGATTGCTTTATTGTGGCATACAGATTTGAGCCTAATTTTAAATGCATATGATGACCCTTAGATATTTGTCCCAGAGATAATACGACGATCCTTACAGATATGTCACGTGCCTTACAGATTTGTCATGTGCTTTACGGATCTGTCATGCGCCTTAGAGATTTGTCACATAGATAATGTGATGGGCCTTAGAGATTTGTCGCAGACATAATATAATGAGCCTTACAGAATTGTCATGTGCCTTAGAGATTTGTCACAGAGATAATATGATGGATATTAGAGATTTGTTACAGATATAAGATAGTGAGCCTTACAGAATTGTCATGTGCCTTAGAGATTTGTCACAGAGATAATATGATGGGTATTAGAGATTTGTTACAAATATAAGATAATGAACCTTACAGAACTGTCATGTGCCTTAGAGATTTGTCACAGTGATAATATGATGGGCTTTAGAGATTTGTCGCAGACATAATATAACGAGCCTTACAGAAGTGTCATGTGCCTTAGAGATTTGTCACAGAGATAACATGCTGGGTATTAGAGATTTGTCGCAGATATAATATAATGAGCCTTACAGAATTGTCATGTGCCTTAGAGATTTGTCACAGAGATAATATGATGGGTATTAGAGATTTGTCGCAGACATAATATAATGAGCCTTACAGAATTGTCATGTGCCTTAGAGATTTGTCACAGAGATAATATGATGGGACTTAGATGTTTGTCGCAGGCATACTATAATGAGTCTTACAGAACTGTTATTTGTCTTAGAGATTTGTCACAGAGATAATATGATGGGTATTAGAGATTTGTCACAGAGATAATATGATGGGTATTAGAGATTTGTCACAGAGATAGTATTATCAATCATGCTATAGAGTAACCTGGTATGCGCCATGTTTAGAAACTCAGATAAGCTTCTTCAGTTACTGTATATATTACAGTAGTATCATATGTATCATATATAGTGACTAAATTCACGTATCATTTTCCCCTTCAGAATAAATTGTACCTAATTTGTTTTTGTTATCTTACCTTATGTAATACGGGGGAATGTTAGATATTATTATATCTCTCTGTCTATCTGTCCGTACACAACGTTTCCGGAGCATAACTCTCAAACGTTAAAAGTATATCTAGTACTGATATTAAACTAAGGTACATATGTGACTTTTTCTATGATGTAAAGTTGCAATTGTTACACGATACCAATGATACAAGTTTCAATAGCCTGTCGGTACAATGTTACACGATACCAATGATACAATGTTGCAATAGCCTATCGATACGATGCTACATGGTACCAATGATACAAAGTTGCAATAGCCTGTCGATACGATGTTATATGTTACCAATGATACAAAGTTGCAATAGCCTATCGATACTGTGTTACACGATACCAATGATACAATGTTGCAATAGCCTATCGATACGATGATACATGGTACCAATGATACAGAGTTGCAATAGCCTGTCGATACGATGTTACGTGGTACCAGTGATACAAAAAGTTGCAAAAGAGACGAATAGGCTGAACACAGGATTACTTGGCATACACACAGTGTAATTTATCTGATATTCTCTCTCTCTCTCTCTCTCTCTGGGTTGCTCGGTCAGTGGGTCAGTTTTACCTCATTTGATCCAGATGTTGCAGTGCATGTTTGATATAAATGCGCTTCGATTGGGGCGAGAGGGTTTTCCTGCCTAACGTTTGCACTGTTGTTGACCCTAGCTCATAAATGATACATCAGCGAGAGCATTCACTGGAGATCTTGCTAGGCTTAATGCTGAGCTAAACCTTTCTTCAATTAAACCAACTTTCATGTTTAATTCCCCTGCGTCTCTTTTAGTCATTATTTTATTTTTAGTTTATTTAATGTGAATGAAAATAGAACCCCAACAAGAAGCAAATGTACAATTTCCAAGAGAATTGTGAATAGCTGCAACAGCTGCAGAGCTACAATGGACAGCGGTATGTGAAACTTTCACTTCATCGGTCAATACACATTTTGCAGCGTGATGCAAAACGCTCACTTCATCCGTCAGTACACATTTAGCTGTAGTCAGTCTTAAACTCCGTCCGAACGTAAGTAGGTGTGTTTGTATGTGGTGCATGTATAACATGTACTCTGCGTCATTAATTTACCACTTGTTGTATAAATCTTTCATTAATAGTAAACCCAGCAAGCCTCGCTTCCTTTCAATAAACATTTTATACAACTTGTGATATATCAAAGATGCAGCTTACTTTATATTATATTACCTCCGTGTCAAAATTCCAAAACCGTTTAAGACATACCGATGAAATTTGGTACACGTACATATAAGTCATACATGTGACGTAGGCATTCACTGCCGAGTATTTCAGTAATGGTGTAATTTTTATAGTCTGATTACATTAGATCCTCATACAGTCATTCCTCTGGAAGGTCATTGTTTACACGGCTTGAAAAATACATACGGTAACATCAATGTTAAAGTACTTAGACATTTTTGGATTTTAAAAAAAACAAAATCTTAGTACCTGTTATTTGTTATGATAGCCTCCATGTTCTCTTTTATTGACCCAGTTTAGTACCTGGCCACATTTATAAAACTCCATATAGATCAATAATTTTATCTGGAATTTTTGTTATGACATTTAAGATGCAGAGCATGGAGAAGTCAAGAGTGAATCGACTTTGGTTAAGCAATATTGGCATAATACTGTTGAAGAACAGTTAATATTTAATTTCATTTGAGTAAATGATCATACATGACGACGTTGACATACACTTAGTTATTTACATTTCCATTTGCTATTCACACTTCTTGTATTAATATTTTTAACTTGTTTGTCTATTCTTTATCCATCCGCCCTTAGACATGTCGTTACTAAAGCAAAACTCATGGAGCCTATCACTTAGACATATATATACATTTCGTTTCTAAAGCAAAACTCGTGATGCCTATCACTTAGACATGGATACATTTCGTTTCTGTGGCACAACTCATGATGCCTATCACTTAGACATGGATACATTTCGTTTCTGTGGCACAACTCATGATGCCTATCACTTAGACATGGATACATTTCGTTTCTGTGGCACAACTCATGATGCCTATCACTTAGACATGGATGCATTTCGTTTCTGTGGCACAACTCATGATGCCTATCACTTAGACATGGATACATTTCGTTTCTGTGGCACAACTCGTGATGTATGTCGCATAGACCTAGATGCATTTCGTTTCTAAAGCAAAACTCATGATTCCTATAACTTAGACATAGATAATTTTCATTTACAAGAAACTACAAATTTTAGAGTACTCTGAGAATTTTTTTATAGATGTCATAATGGTGTCAGACCCCGAATTTACATCTAATACTGTTGTTACTGATCCATTTCATTCTGTCGGAGTCAGATACCATTGCCCAATATATGCCACATTAAAATTTGCTATCCGAAAAATCGGGTATCATAAGAGAGTGATATGGTTATATGATAAAGGAGACTTTACCTCGCAGAATGTTCTTTGGGACGAAATATTTGAAAATAACGGTATTTATGATATTGTAATAAATTTTGGAGATACGCATTTGGTTATAGCGCCCCGTTTAAGGAATTCTTAGATTTGTGTGATTTTACTTGTTTGATTATTGGAATTTGGTGCAGTGGAAATATTCCGTAGCCCGAAATAATTAGCCAATTATTAGGAGCAAACGTCACGGAGAGAAAGTGTTAGTGAGTTTCCATGATGCCATGGTCAGTGAGCAGCGAATTAGACCCAAAACCGCATGACTGTCCCTCTCATAATGTAGTCCTTAATAAAATCTAGTAGTGTACCTTGGTGTTGTGACTGCAGTGGCAGTATTTACGGTAGGAAACCGGTAAATTACACAATGGAATAAAATGAGAAGGGACTCTGCAGATACCGTTTATGTCGCCATTGTGGCAAATGTGATGTAGTTGTATTGGCGTAATGTGCCGTGGAACCATGGATTGACTGGCCTAAGGTGGCGTAATTAAAACAGTTCCCTGTGGTAGGGGATATTTGTAGAGTTTCTACGGCGTACACTGCTGACGGTACGGAAAGTTGATGAAGGGAAACTATGCAAACGTGCGGTTGATAGATATTTGGCAAGTTGGGAAATCTGTGGTTTTACATTGATTAGAGTAAAATTTATGTATAGAATGGACACGTCGGGCTTTCTAACTTACAACTGAAGTTGTATAGAAGTCTTTGGAAATTTGGGGTAAACTTATGACTTCTAGCGGGAATCGCGCCAGGGTTTGACACCGCTCGGTGAAGCAAAGACCCCTGGCTTGTAACAATATCGTTACTAAATTTTCAAGTCTACCTCAGGATGCGGTAAGTAAAACTCTTCCACAAAAGAATGTTACTATACGTGCTAAAGACCAACCCTGGATGCACAATGGAATTTGAAAACTCAGTAGACGACGAAAGCGGCTTTACGATCGAGCAAAACGCATACAAAACCCACAACACTGGATGTTATATCGTCCTACAAGAAATATAGTTATTAATGAAATACGTGAATCTAAATATTTGCATAATCAGCTAATGGCTGACAAAATTAACATTTTTTCAGGTAATTTTAAGGAGTGGAGGAAACTTGTTAAAGACATCCAGGGAAAGTCTACGAAGAAATTTTGTGATTCATTGAGTAGAAACTGGGCTGATTTGACAGACGATGGAGAGAACGCTTAAATGTTTAACGATTTCTTTTGCGAGCAGTCTAGAATTTAAATTTATAATATGACACAATGTGAACTTGCTGTACATCAATTGCCGTTGAGGGCAATATCTTGCATCAATATTAGTGAAGACGACGTACACAGCGATATTATTGATTTAAATCAGTCCAAGGCGTGTGGTCCAGACTAAATGCATCTCAAGTTACTTAAAAGAATTGCATGTTCAATTAAATATCCACTGTGTCGGATATTTAACATTTCGCTTAATACCTCAAGATTTCCAGATTCTTGAAAATTATTTAATGTGGTCCCAGTATTTAAGAAAGGATGCAAAACAAATGTTTCAAAGTATCGCCCAATATCACTCCTTTGCATTTCATCTAAGGTGTTTGAAAAAAATATGTGTCTATGAATATTTGCATAATTATATAACTCAAAATAACCTGATTTCACCTAATCAGTCAGGCTTTACACCCAGTCACTCTATAACAAGTCAGTTACTAGACATTGATAATGTGATTTCATTAGCTCTAGACCATGGAATGGAAGTTAGAACTGTTTTGTGGTATATTAGTAGAGCGTTTGCTTGTGTTTGGCATTCAGGATTACTTTTTAAACTTAAGAAGATCGGCGTTACTTGTCATGAAGAAAGCAAAAGGTTGTCCCGAATCGCTAAATTTCTAATTTCAATTATAATTGCGGGAGCCCGCCAAGGATCGATCCTTAGACCATTGTTATTTTGATTATATATAAATTATATCCTACATGATATCCAATCATCACTAAGACTGTTCGCAGATGATACTACATTATAATCATTGAAAGTCCAAATAAAGCTGGCCAAGTCCTAAATTGGACATTAAAAAAATTTAGGACTAGTCCCGTCTTTGGCTAGTGAACTTTAACCCGGACAAAACAGAGTCAGTGCTCATAAAAAGAAAACAAAATTCAAATTACCATCCTAAACTGTTGATGTCCAGTAAAGATATTCAAGAAGTATCCAACATAAGCATTTAGGCATTATATTGTCTTCTAATGCCGCATGGCAAGCTCATGCCAAGCATTTGTCTGAAAAAGCTTGGGAGAAAATAAATATTTTAGAAAGTTTGAAATATGATTGGATCGCTTACCCTTGGAAAGAATGTATACATCTTTTATACTTACCGTGTTTGACACTGCTGATTGTGTCTGGGATAACTACTATGCAAGAAAAAGTATCATTGGAAAAGAAATTTGGAGGCTATGAGAATAGTAACAGGTGCTGCCAAGAGTTTTGGCTCGTGCAATATTATATGAAGAACCGGGTGAGCTAGCCTGAATCACTGATACTATAAGCATAAATTAATTCAGTTGTTCAAACTGTACCATGGTTTGGCTCCACGTTACTTACAAGATATAATTCAGACTCTTGTTGTTAAAAATGATGCCTTCACCACTCGATCATCCAGTACTATTCGAACTCTTTAGTGCCGAACGGCACTTTGTCGAAAATGATTTCTGCCCTCCATAGTTCATATGTGTTACACATTGATTGAAATAATTAATAACCCATCCAAAGCTTACCTGAATCGGGACATACATAAAATTCCTTCGCATTATTTTGTTAGTAATCGGGTGGATCAAGTTCAGCATACGCGATTGAGGACCAAGTGCAGTATCTTAAATAATGATTTATTCCTTAAATCATGTGTCTATTAAACAGGTATTGCACCTGCGGACAATTAGAACATCAGAACACTTTCTGTTAGAATGTAAAAGTTATGCAATTCCGAGACATCGTGTTCTCCTCTGATTACCGACCGGACTAATAATTGAGACATTATTATTCGATAAACAGATGTTCTGAGATAAAATTAATTCGAAAATATTTATGGCAGTGCAAACCTTCAAAAACTTATCAAAACGAGTTAGCCCACAGGTCACAACCACACAAGTGTATTTCTTCCTTTTTACCATTAAATGCTTTTTGAAGAAATCTTGTGTACTAGAAATGTTAAAATATACTTTTATATTTATATGTGATTATCTACTATTAATCGGTAAACAATTATTGATTGTTAAATTTATTCTGTAAGGGGAGACATCTTTCAACAAGCTTCCAGCATTCAACTGAATCCCCATATAGATTATAATGTTATATGTGATGCGTCAAAATGTTTTCTTGAATGACTGTTCAAACAAGAAATTTCAAGTAAACTTGGTACGCGTATAAAGTAATTTCAGTCAAACTTGATACGCGTATAAAAGTAATTTCAGTCACACTTGGTACGCGTATAATTTCAATCACAATTGGTACGCGTATAAAGTAATTTCAATTAACTTGATACACGTATCTAGTAATTTCAAGCAAACTTGGTCCGTATATAAAGTAATTTCAATCAAATTGGATATGCGTATAAAGTAATTTAAAACTTGGTACGCATGTCAAGTAATTTCAATCAAACTTGGTACGCGTGTCAAGGTATTTCAATCAAACTTGGTACGCGTGTCAGGTAATTTGTGTGAAGGTGCCTTTAAATGCTTAGAATTCTCCGCATCCAATATTTGTTTATGTTGTCTAGGAACTGTAGCATAAGTAGTATATACATTGAGAGTGCTGGATCCCATGTGTAAGGTCATGGATGGTAGAGTGGTCTTAGGCCCTCACATTTACAGGTAAGACAAACATGTCACCACCGTCCGCTTCGGTTTGAGTCTCAGCTAGGCAGTCTTGGATATATGAGAAAATTTGCTATTAGCTTCCACTGGGTCAGTGGTTCTTCCCGTTATCTTTCTGCACCATATGGACTGGCTACAGGGTGTTTATATTCTGGTATATTGATGCGATTAGGATGAGATGAAAGCGTGGTCATTTGGTTTGTATCCTTCGCGCAGTTTTTAAATTTAGGACTCTTGTTTCATGACCATATCATATGTTATTATAATTCTGTACTGGTGTATTTTTAAAGGTCTCTTCTCATTTGAACAAGAGAGAGAGAGAGAGAGAGAGAGAGAGAGAGAGAGAGAGAGAGAGAGAGAGAGAGAACAAAAACGAAAACTCTTGACACGTCAAATATCAGAATACAATCACGTGTCCACAAACCTAGAAACAAAATGTTGTGACTACTTGTCTTAGCAATGGCACTTCAATCTCACTTTTCTAGATTTTTGTTTTTATGTATCCAAGGAATTGCAAGCATTCAAAAAGGACTGTTCAGAAAATAGCATTCACTTGTCATATTTGATTTTCAAGCCAGCATACACGTATCAAATCTGCTACTCAAACCAGCATACATGTCAAATTTGATATTCAAAACAACACACACGTCAAATGTGATATCCAAAACAGGACACATGTCAAATTTTATATTCAAATCAGTACACACGTCAGATTTGATGCTCAAAATGCATACACATATCAAATTTAATATTCAACTGAAGAGAAATTGGGCCTTAAACGTGTTCCTAAAAGTGTATAAGATACTTATAGCATTGTCTGTTCCATAGATACTACTCTTTTAAATAATGACAGATCGTGTTTCAAATATATCCGTGGCTATTTCGATAATGACAGATCGTGTTACAAATATATCAATTGATATTTCAATAATGACAGATCATGTTACAAATATGGCTATTTAAATAACAACTGATCGTGTTACAAATATACCCGTGGCTATTTCGATAATGACAGATCGTGTTTCAAATATATCCGTGGTTATTTCAATAACGACAGATCGAGTTACAAATATACCTGTAGCTATTTCAATAACGACGGATAGTGTTACAAACATACCCTTGGCTATTTGAATAACGACGCATCGTGTTACAAACATATACCCATATCTATTTCAATAAGGACAGATCATGTTACAAATATACCCATATCTATTTCAATAATGATGGATTGTGTTACAAATATTCCCTTGGCTATTTCAATAACGACAGATAGTGTTATAAATGTACCCGTGACTATTTCAGTAATGATCGATCGTGTTACAAATATACCCGTGGCTATTTCGATAATGACAGATTGTGTTACAAATATACCCATGACTATTTCAATAATGGCAGATCATGTTACAAATATACCCATGCCTATTGCAATAATGACGCATCGTTTTGCAAATATACCCGTATCTATTTTAATAATGACAGATCGTGTTACAAATATATCCGTTGATATTTCAATTATGACAGATCGTGTTAGAAATATACCCGTGGCTATTTCAGTAATGATGAATAGTGTTATAAATATCCCCGTGGCTATTTCAATAACGACAGATCGTATTACAAATGTACCTGTGGCTATTTCAATAATGACGGATTGTGTTACAAATATATCCCTGACTATTTCAATAATGACAGATCGTGTTAAGCTCTCCGTGGTTATTTCAGTTGTGACAGATCGTATTACATATATACCCTTGTCTTTCTGTATTCAAGGAGCTAATATCTGTGGTATATATTTAAATACATTCATAGCATTTCTCAAATGAAAATCGTAATATCGATTCCTGTTAGAGATTTACAGAGCACACTATGATATCTTGCCTGATTCTCAAAACATGAAAACACAATGGAACTATTTTGGATTCGTTTGTAAATATCATAGCTATAAATGAATACACACATCACAGCTATAAATGAACACATAAAGACTGTTACACTCGTGATCACAGCTGTAAATGAACACATAAAGGTGGTTGCAATCGTAATCACAGCTATACAGGAACACGTAAAGATGGTTGAACTCGTAATCACAGCTATAGATCAACACACATACAGATGGCTGTAGTCGTAATCACAGCTATAAATGAACACATAATGATGGTTACACTCGTAATCACAACTATAAAGAAACACGTAAAGATGGTTGCAGTTGTAATCACAGCTGTAAAGGAACACGTAAAGATGGTTGCACTCCACAGCTATAAGCGAACACGCGTAAAGACTGTTAGTTACTCTTGTTATTCTTCAGTCCTCCCTGGTGTCCCACGAACTTTCATCAGATCACCTCTGCATTATATGCCATCTTGACGTATCAGTCCCTAACCCTCCACCTTTATTCGCTACTAAGAGAAACCTCCGTATGATAAACAGAACCAAACTAATGCATGACATCCAAGCAAACCTAACAACTAGCTTACCTACTACAGCAGAACAACTTGATAACTGCCTGCGTTCATTGCTCGACAAACATGCCCCAGCAACCAAGTGCAGAGTAGCAATTCAGAAGTGTTCTCGTGGTATAGCAGTGTTAGGGACCAGCTTCGCACTGCTAAAAGAGACCGCCGTAAAGCTGAGAGGCTTTGGCTTTCCACCAGACTCACTATTCATAAACAGATCTATGATGCCGCTAAGAAGAATGTCACAAACATAGTCCATGCAGCGAAATCAGCCCACTACAGTACTAAAATCATGGAAAGTTCCAGCTGCAAAGAGCTATTTGAGATTACTAACAAGCTGATGTCAAGGAACAAATGTACACCACTTCCAGCTACCTTCTCTCTAGTCGACCTTCCGGACCTGTTTGCAAATTTCTTCCGTGACAAAGTACAAACCATCAGAGATAAACTTGACAACACAATTTCAGTTGACTCGTCGTCACCATACAGTTGCGATACAGAATTTCAGCGGCAACCGTTAGCAGCATTTGAACCTGTCTCTATGGATTTAGTACGTACAATCGTGATGAAGAGTGCACCAAAGTCATGTGAACTGGATCCGATTCCGACGTCACTGCTGCTAGAGTGCTTGGATCCAATACTGCCTTCACTAACTGATGTTATTAATACCTCTCTCTCAACTGGCGAATTCCCATCATTTTACAAAACTGCCATTGTAAAGCCTCTGCTGAAGAAACCAACACTCGACCATAATGATTTAAAGAACTACCGCCCAGTTTCTAATCTGCCATTCATGTCAAAAATCTTAGAAAAAGTTGTTCTATCCCAACTTGTATCTCATCTGAATTCAAACAGTCTTTTTAGCAATGTACAGTCTGCATATCGCCCTTGCCACAGTACTGAAACTACTCTTCTGAAAGTAGTCAATGACCTTCTCTCTGCTTTGGATGGCGGAAAGATTACAGTCCTCACTCTCCTTGACTTGTCTGCAGCATTTGACACTATAGACCATGATATATTACTTCACCGTCTCCAGCATGTATTTGGCATTCATGATACGGCCTTACTATGGTTCAAGTCCTACTTGGTCAACAGGACACAAATTGTGTCCGCAAATGGAAAACACTCCAGCCCAGTTAATCTATGCTGTGGTGTTCCACAGGGGTCTGTTCTTGGACCTGTTCTCTTCATTCTATACACTCAGCCACTCTCAAGTGTCATAGATCATCATCCAGTGTCTCACCAATTGTATGCTGATGACACCCAAATATACAAATCTAGCCATCCAGCTGAAGTTGAAGCTACCATCCAAGGCGTAGAGAGGTGCATTTCCGATCTGAAATCATGGATGACATGTAACAAGCTGCAGATGAATGATGATAAAACTGAAGCCATCCTGATTACAACACAAAGACATTCTCATTCACATCCTTTACCTCAGACAATAAATATCAGCAACACCAACATTAAATTCACACAGTCAGTACGAAACCTCGGTGTCACTCTCGACAGTACTCTCTCGTTGCACCAACATGTCATGAACATATGCAAGGCTGCATATCTTGAGCTGAGACGAATCAGCTCCATTCGCAAGTATCTTTCAGTTGATGCCACTAAAACACTTGTGTGTTCCTTAGTACTTTCAAGACTGGACTATTGTAACTCAATTCTGTCTGGTTCGTCTCAATATCTACTTCAGAAACTTCAAAAGTTCAAAATACAGCTGCTCGGATCATCCTTAGAGTACCACGATCAGAGCACGCCTCTCCCCTGCTCTGTACCCTACACTGGCTATCCATACGATCCAGAATTAAACACAAAATCTGTTCTCTGTGCTACGTTTCACTGACGGGCTCCAGTCCAACATACCTATCTGACCTCATCCATGTGTACACACCTGCAAGATGATTACGCTCCTCTTCTGACACTTGTATTCTCATTATTCCCACTATGAAGATGAAATCATATGGACAACGCTCTTTTGCATACCAGGGCCTAGCAACGGGGAACGAATTGCCCACTGCACTTAGACACAAAGACACAGTGATCTCATTCACGAGCGCTCTTAAAACTCACCTATTTCAACTGCAAGAACAGACTTAAAGACCTAATAATGTATCCTTGCCTTAAATATTTACAGCATATTTTCTGTTTCTACTTTCGTGGTGTTTGTTTTTAATTTTGTAATCATATCATTATATATGATTTTTAAGTGTTGTCAAATGTTGTAAAGCGCTTTGAGCTTCTAAAGATTAGGCACTATACAAAGTCCTCATTATTATTATTATTATTATTATTAATTACAGATATAAAACAGCACACATAAAGACTGTTACACTCGTGATCATAGCTATAAATAAACACACATAAAAACTGTTATACTCATGATCACAGCTGTAAATGAACATATAAAGACTGTTACACTCGTAATCGCAGCTGTATATGAACACATAAAGACTGTTACACTTGTAATCACAGCTATAAATGAACACATAATGACTGTTACACTCGTAATCACAGCTATAAATGAACACATAAAGACTGTTACACTCGTGATCACAGCTATAAAGGAACACATAAAGACTGTTACACTCGTAATCATAGCTATAAAGGAACACGTAAAGGTGGTTGCAGTCGTAATCACAGCTATAAAAGAACACGTAAAGATGGTTACACTCGTAATCACAGCTATAAATGAACACACATTAAGATGGTTACACACGTACTCATTGCTATAAAGGAACACATGAGGATGGTTGCACTCATAATGACATCTATAAACGAACACTCATAAAGACTGTTAGTCACACTTATAATCATAGATATAAAATAACACATATAAAGATGGTTGCACTCCTAATCAAAGCTATGAATGAACACTCATAATCACAGCTATAAATGAACACACACAAAGGTTTACATTCGTAGACATGCAGTTTCATCGGTAAATTTGTATGTATAAAATTTTACAGCGTTCATTTTTATGTGTTGTCAGGCAATACAGATCAGTTTCATTGGTATATATCTATGTATCAAATTTTACAGCGTTCATTTATGTGTATCGCCAAGCGATATTGATCAGTTTCATTGGTATATATGTATGTATCAAATTTAGCAGTGTTCAATTTTGTGTATTGCCAGGTGATACTGATAAGAAGTTTGGAGAAAAATTTACATTAGAGGACTTCTTGGATGAGGATTTTAAAACGAAGCATTTCCATCCCATTTGGCTGTCCGGTATGATATGTCTTTGTTACATTCCCCTGTGAACACACACACACACACACACACACACACACACACACACACACACACACACACACACACACACACACACACACACATACACACACACATTGTCTCTTAATAGTGACTTTGTTGCCTTCATCTTAAACTCAAGAAATGTTTTGTATTACCACGCTGAGAATTAATTAACTAAATTTACTACAAAGTAGCAATTTACCATTGTTTTTTTAAATTCATATTATTTATATCATTATTTATTGCATACATATATTTTATTTGTTTTATGAGTAAGAGTCTAAATGGCTGTAAACATGTTCAGAATCTGAATCAATGACCTATTTTCTTATTTACCTGACAAGGTTTTCATTTACAAAATTTCATCTTTGTCTAGTTTAGAACCATAAGTATATTATTCAGAACTCCAGTGCTTTATGCCAACACAACACAGCCCATATGCTATGCAACATTTATTTACCTGTAAAGTCTTAGCAAAGAACGTATGGTTTCCTACAGTACAATCGTACTGGACTAGTACTTTTTATCATTAATTTGTAATTGTTTCCTATCCCAAACAAGAGGGTGATACATAACAATATGACTGATCCAGCTCTTTTGTGCTCTATACTACTTAGTTTTCTATCTTTATTTGCATGTATGCATGTCTGTCGGTCTTTGTGTATGCATGTGTGTTGATGCATATGTATGTATGTATGTATGTATGTATGTATGTGTGAATGTATGTATGTATGTATGTATGTAATAAAACTAGATCTATTTATTAAGATTATATTTCCTTTCTCTATCTCATTAATATCATAGTCTGTATGGAAAGCAAGGAAAATATTAGAATATTGTTTCATCTTCATACAAGTTTTCTTTGACCGCTCCGGTGGCCTAGTGGTTAGAGCGTCCGCCTCGGATGCGGGAGGTCGTGGGTTCGATCCCCGGTCGAGTCACACCAAAGACTTACAAAAATGGTACTAACAGCTGCCTCGCTTGGTGCTCAGCATTAAGAGGTTAGTGTTAGGACTGGTCGGCCTGGTGTCAGGATAATGTGACTGGGTGGGACATCATGCTACATGTCTGCGGCATGATGCCCCAGTGCTAGACATCACTATAAACTGCCACACTGCAGACATCGTAGCGATATGACTGAAAAATTGTTAAAGCTACGTTAAAAATCATAATCACAATCACAATCACAAGTTTTCTTTCTAGAACATCCAGAAATTAGGTATAAGTATTAGGGACACCATACAATTAATATATCTCCTATAAGATATAAGTATATGACACACCATACAATTAATATATCTCCTATAAGATACAAGTATATGACACACCATACAATTAATATATCTCCTATAAGATACAAGTATATGACACACCATACAATTAATATATCTCCTATAAGATACAAGTATATGACACACCATACAATTAAGATATCTCCTATAAGATACAAGTATATGACACACCATACAATTAATATATCTCATATAAGATACAAGTATATGACACACCATACAATTAATGTATCCAGCATAAGATACAAGTATATGGCAAATATGGCATATAGATTGTTTTATATGTAGCATGGAAAATTTGATCTGTATTTCAGGGGAAGATAAATTTGTCTACAGGAATTATGAAGGAGCTGTAATAGAGCATAATTGCATCAATAATGCCACATCCTTAATTATGGATAATTCTACATTTGTAAGTAATCAATAATGCCACATCCTTAATTATGGATAATTCCACATTTGTAAGTAATCAATAATGCCACATCCTTAATTATGGATAATTCCACATTTGTAAGTAATCAATAATGCCACATCCTTTATTATGGATAATTCCACATTTGTAAGTAATCACTAATGCCACAGCCTTAATTATGGATAATTCCACATTTGTAAGTAATCACTAATGCCACGTCCTTTATTATGGATAATTCCACATTTGTAAGTAATCACTAATGCCACAGCCTTAATTATGGATAATTCCACATTTGTAAGTAATCAATAATGCCACAGCCTTTATTATGGATAATTCCACATTTGTAAGTAATCAATATACCTTAGTTTTGTTTCTTCTAAATGAACATAACAAAATAATAATGGATCACTCCACATTTGCAAGTCATTTGGCACACTTCAGATGTTTAATCCATAGATGTAGATGTGACACCACATAACTCTTGACCAAATATGAGCTTATTCAAGGGCCAACTATTTAATTTGGGGAGAGAGTGTCTTGGGAAATTTTTTAAAGAAAAAAATGTCTGGCCACCAAACAGTTTGAAAAATATAGTCAGTCTTGTACTGATTTGAAGAGAAACAAAAATTAACTGCATCCATTGTAGTAGTTGAAAAAAAAATCAATTATTTTAAGAGAAAGAAATAATATATATTCTGGTTCAAAGCCCCACCCAGCATTAAATGGTCAGTCCCCAACTCACTTTGTAAGCCAACCCTGGGAAGAAGCATGACAGATGATGTAAGAATTGTCTGAAGTTTTCTCAATGTTTAAAATGATTACATAATTTGAGAATGAAATGTAGTCCTGATAAGAACCTTTCTGAGTACTTCTGTCCTAATAATAACCTTTCTGAGTACAT
The DNA here is from genome assembly GCA_016617855.1 of Megalonaias nervosa. Classification (NCBI taxonomy): domain Eukaryota; kingdom Metazoa; phylum Mollusca; class Bivalvia; order Unionida; family Unionidae; genus Megalonaias; species Megalonaias nervosa. The sequence continues at coordinate 53,846 of JAECUM010093220.1, forward strand.
CTGTCCTAATAACTTTTTTGAGTATATTTGTCCAAATAAGGGCCTTTCTGAGTACATCTGCCCTAATAATAACCTTTCTGAGTACATCAGTCCTAATAATAACCTTTCTGAGTACATCTGTCCAAATAAGAACCTTTCTGAGTTCATCTATCCTAATGATGGTGCTAGAATCATTTAAGGTATTCCAGCTCGTGGCATGAATTTTTTTTAAAGTGTAGCATTCCACATCAAATGCGGTAACAACATCTTCAGAACTATGTCAGACTACTGTATAATGTTTGAAAGTATAGCATTCTACTTGAAATGACATAGCAACTTTTTCAAATTTTCCAAATTCCTATGCTAGGCTGCCCTATAGTGTTTGCAAGTGTACCATTCAACTGACATAGCAACATTTTCCATATTCCTATGATAGACTACTCTATAGTACCTTTTAGTTTTTATTTAACGCAATTGTATTAAATGAAAAGATATGCTATTGTCACAAAAGACTGATTTAAATGACAAACTTTTGACGTAGGTTGAAGATTGAACTCATACTCCATGACAACTTAAAAATGACTTTTAAAAATGTCCATAAAGAATCAATAGCAAGAATTTTAATCAGTAACAAAATGAGTGGAAGCAAAGATCTTTATTTCTGAACAGACTATATAATGATGCATAAATGTATACATACATACATACATACATACATACATACATACATACATACATACATCTAAAGAAAACATTATACTTCTTTAATATACCCCATTCCAAACCATAGTGCTGCATTTTAAGCTTTATTTCAGATATCCCATGAGTACTAGCTATGTTTTTAAGGAGGGGTGGATGGTTGGTGGAGAGTTGCTATTTTTGTGCCAATTTTAGAGTCAGTTCCCCCAGAAAAAGATCAAAAGTTCTTGATAGGAGGATGTGAAGTGGTTACAATCAGCAACTAATATTTTATTTCAAAGATTACAATTTCATCTATTCATTCTTTGAATCTTTTCCTTTCTTTTATTTACTTCTTTTCATTCTTCTGGGTCTTCTCCTTCAACAAGGCCAGAGTGTATCTTTAGGTATATCATGTTCAACAACCAAAGAAAAATATTCTCTGTCAATATCTTTTTCAAATATGTAACCTGTTTCTTCTAACTGGGATTTCAGCTGTTCCAGTAATTGGTGATTCATGTATTATTTTTCAGAGAGAATTGAATGCACATAATTTCAAATTATCAGCAGATAAACAGTATGTACTACTTTCGTATGATGTTCATCAAGTAAGTATGCAATGACCAATGATGTAAGTATTTCTGCCAGAAAACAAACGTTGTTTTATAGACCATTACATCGAGTGAAATGACAACTTCTTTTGACAGACTGTTAGATTGAGTGAAATGACAACTTCTTTTGACAGACTGTTAGATTGAGTGAAATGACAACTTCTTTTGACAGACTGTTAGACTGAGTCAAATGACAACTTCTTTTGACAGACTGTTAGATTGAGTCCAATGACAACTTCTTTTGACAGACTGTTAGATTGAGTCCAATGACAACTTCTTTTGACAGACTGTTAGATTGAGTCCAATGACAACTTCTTTTGACAGACTGTTAGATTGAGTCCAATGACAACTTCTTTTGACAGACTGTTAGACTGAGTCCAATGACAACTTCTTTTGACAGACTGTTAGATTGAGTCAAATGACAACTTCTTTTGACAGACTGTTAGATTGAGTCCAATGACAACTTCTTTTGACAGACTGTTAGATTGAGTCCAATGACAACTTCTTTTGACAGACTGTTAGATTGAGTCCAATGACAACTTCTTTTGACAGACTGTTAGATTGAGTCAAATGACAACTTCTTTTGACAGACTGTTAGATTGAGTCAAATGACAACTTCTTTTGACAGACTGTTAGATTGAGTCAGATGTCTCGTTTGTTTTCTTACAGACAGTCAGATAGGGCTAAATACGTGTAACAAGATGTAAATTCAAGATGGAGCCCAAGACAAATTATTGATATAGACAGGCAGAGAGAGAGCTAAATGACAACCCTTTCTTATAGACAGTCAAATAGAACTAAAACCTTTTTATAGACTGTCATATTGAACCAAAGCTTTGTTGTTATGGAATGTCAGATAATAAATAACTTCTTTTTTGAGACAGACAGATGGAGTTAAAGATGTATTTATATAGATGGCAAGAGAGAACTAAATGATGACTGGTTTTTTTTATTTACCATCAGATGGATGGAGCCAAATGACAACTTATTTTCAGTTACACACACACACACACACACACACACAGAAATAAAAACTTATAATTCTTTCCAAGTAGAAATCAAACCCATGCAGCAAGTTCTGGCACCAATTGGCAGTACCCACTTGGCCAAGTGTTTATCCTCAAAGTATTTTTATTTACAAATATAAAGTATATAATTGATGTTATAGTTTCCATTACTTTTACAGTAATGCTTTAATGATGTAGAAATGTGGATATATATACACATGTGTATTGTATACATGTATATATATCTTTTGGGAAAATGCTATTTATTTTTTAGACTTGTGAATGTTCATAAATATTCTTTATGTAAGATCAGAATTTTAAGAATTGTGATATTATATAAAGTATCACTGTATGATCTCATTCAGCTGCTCTTTTTAAACTTTTACCTATGCATTGCAGTTGCACAAACCATCTGGACACTGGAACTAGTCAAGTTTTTTCTAATTATAAGCTTTATCATTCCTAGACGATTGACGATGATGACAAACTGTCCAATTATATTTACAATTCAGACCTGTAAGGTGAACTGTTATTGACTTTTACCATGTCTAGTCAGCAAAGAAAAAAATTTGTCTCTGAATTTCTAACTACTGTGATCACCATGCATGTCATTCAGGTCCACATTTATGTCATTCAGGTCAACATTTATGTCATTCAGGTCAAAATTTATGTCATTCAGGTCAACATTTATGTCATTCAGGTTAACATTTATGTCATTCAGATCATTTATGTCATTCAGGTCAACATTTATGTCATTCAGGTCAACATTTATGTCATTCAGGTCCACATTTATGTCATTCAGGTCAACATTTATGTCATTCAGGTCAATATTTATGTCATTCAGGTCAACATTTATGTCATTCAGGTCAATATTTATGTCATTCAGGTCAATATTTATGTCATTCAGGTCCACATTTATGTCATTCAGGTCAATATTTATGTCATTCAGGTCAATATTTATGTCATTCAGGTCAACTTTTATGTCATTCAGGTCAACATTTATGTCATTCAGGTCAGCTTTTATGTCATTCAGGTCAATATTTATGTCATTCAGGTCCACATTTATGTCATTCAGGTTAACATTTATGTCATTCAGATCATTTATGTCATTCAGGTCAACATTTATGTCATTCAGGTCCACATTTATGTCATTCAGGTCAACTTTTATGTCATTCAGGTCAACTTTTATGTCATTCAGGTCAACATTTATGTCATTCAGGTCAACTTTTATGTCATTCAGGTCAACATTTATGTCATTCAGGTCAATCTATATGTGATTCAGGTCAACATTTATGTCATTCTGGTCAACTTTTATGTCATTCAGGTCAACATTTATGTCATTCAGATCAACTTTTATGTCATTCAGGACAACTTTTATGTCATTCAAGTCAACATTTATGTCATTCAGGTCAACTTTTATGTCATTCAGGTCAACTTTTATGTCATTCAGGTCAATATTTATGTCATTCAGGTCAATATTTATGTGATTCAGATCAATATTTATGTGATTCTGGTCAACATTTATGTGATTCTGGTCAACATTTATGTGATTTAGGTCAACATTTATGTGATTGAAGTCAACATTTATGTGATTCTGGTCAATATTTATGGCATTCAGGTCAACATTTATGGCATTCAGATCAACATTTATGTCATTCAGATCAATATTTATGTCATTCAGGTCAACTTTTATGTCATTCAGGTCAATATTTATGTCATTCAGGTCAACATTTATGTGATTCTGGTCAACATTTATGTGATTTAGGTCAACATTTATGTGATTGAAGTCAACATTTATGTGATTCTGGTCAACATTTACGGCATTCAGGTCAACATTTATGGCATTCAGATCAACATTTATGTCATTCAGGTCAACATTTATGTCATTCAGGTCAACATTTATGTCATTTAGATCAATATTTATGTCATTCAGATCAATCTTTATGTGATTCAGGTCAACATTTATGTCATTCAGGTCAACATGTATGTGATTCAGGTCAACATTTATGTCATTCAGGTCAACATTTATGTCATTCAGGTCAATATGTGTGTGATTCAGGTCAACATTTATGTGATTCAGGTCAACATTTATGTGATTCAGGTCAACATTTATGTGATTCAGGTCAATATTTATGTGATTCAGGTCAATATTTATGTGATTCAGGTCAACATTTATGTGATTCAGGTCAACATTTATGTGATTCTGGTCAACATTTATGTCATTCAGGTCAACATTTATGTCATTCAGGTCAACATTTATGTCATTTAGGTCAACTTTTATGTCATTCAGGTCAATATTTATGTGATTCAGGTCAATATTTATGTGACTCAGGCCAACATTTATGTCATTCTGGTCAACATTTATGTCATTCAGGTCAACATTTATGTGATTCTGGTCAACATTTATGTCATTCAGATCAACATTTATGTCATTCAGGTCAACATTTATGTCATTCAGGTCAACATTTATGTGATTCAGGTCAACATTTATGTCATTCAGGTCAACATTTATGTCATTCAGATCAATATTTATGTCATTCAGGTTAACATTTATGTCATTCAGGTCAACATTTATGTCATTCAGATCAACATTTATGTGATTCTGGTCAACATTATGTCATTCAGGCTAACATTTGTGTATATCACTACAGTGACTTTGTAGAGACAAGGTGTGTGTGCAGTATATTAGACTGCAGTGCAGATCTTGAAGTCACAGCATGTATATTAGATCTAACTGAAATGGGCATTAATTAACTCTTCAATTGCCACACAGGTACACCCACTGATCTTGAAATGTGCTTAGCACCATACAGTAAATGTAGTGATGCACAGTTTTCTTCTTTGACTTTATTTAAAATGTATTACCAAATCGATTTAATTTAAATTTTCATTCTGTTTTACCTTTAATTACCTCTCTTTTTTCTTTTAGATCTACAGACATTCCACAATAGCCAAATATAAATTATATAATGTAAATACAAGGTAAGTATTGTAACAGGAAAGGTCTGATAAAGAGAACCTTACTACTAAGGGAATCAAACAATACCTATATGATGCAGGCTTGAAGTTGATATTTCCAAAGATCTCAAGACAACAGTTGAAGTCAACTAAAGGGTTCTTAAACTCTCCAACACCATAAATCAATTTCCTCTAATCAATTAATGACCACACATTCACAAGACTCTAATTACATACTTGCATGCTTTTTATGCTTCACAATTATATGTCTTATCACTTTGCTTTTCCAAGCCATAGATTGGTATTCGATGTCACAAGCCACAAAACATGGCCCAAACACCTAATGTCACAAGCCACAAAACATGGCCCAAACATCTAATGTCACAAGCTACAAAACATGGCCCAAACACCTAATGTCACAAGCTACAAAACATGGCCCAAACACCTAATGTCACAAGCTACAAAACATGGCCCATACACCTAATGTCACAAGCTACAAAACATGGCCCAAACACCTAATGTCACAAGCTACAAAACATGGCCCATACACCTAATGTCACAAGCTACAAAACATGGCCCAAACACCTAATGTCACAAGCTACAAAACATGGCCCAAACACCAAATGTCACAAGCTACAAAACATGGCCCAAACACCTAATGTCACAAGCTACAAAACATGGCCCAAACACCTAATGTCACAAGCTACAAAACATGGCCCATACACCTAATGTCACAAGCTACAAAACATGGCCCATACACCTAATGCACAGAAATCTTCCTATGTCAAATGACTAAACACTTTGTATATGTTACAATATCTCAAGAATTGCTGACATTTAGAAAATAGGAAAGGTCCATTTTATGAAACTAATCCCTGTAAACCTTAAAGTCTCATAAATGCTGTAAATTATTATCTCTGCTTCAGTTAACTGGCAGATTATTCAGTTTGAGAAATGTCTTCCCAACAACTGACTTTCCATAATGAAACAAATAATCGGTCAAACAAAGCTATGAATGGAGATCTAGGTACATAATCATACCCTTGGTGTTTTTACTGTATATTTTGCATTACTATGTCAGTGTTGTTGGTTACTAAACTGAAAAAATAATTTTGCATTATTTTTAATTCTTTTTCTTCTTACATTATGTGTGTGTGTGTGTTTCTGAGTTTCCAAACATTTCGGCTAATTATCAATTGATTGCAAATACAAACATCTGGATGTTGATGTCACATATGCAATCAAACATTACGATTTCAATATATGCTACAGGTCACTTTCACTGGAAATGTCAATACACATCACATTCAGGTTTATCCATTCTGACCATATTAAAATGTCATAACAATGACATCGTGTGACTGATTCTTTTATTTAGACTAGATCGTATAAATATTTTCATTCAAATTTAGTACATAATCGGATACTGTTCACATGCTATTGGCATAATTGACTACTTTTGGAATGTTACTGTCATAATGGGTTAGTGTTGGAATGTTACTGGCATAATGGGCTAGTGTTGGAATGTTACTGGCATAATGGGCTAGTGTTGGAATGTTATTTGCATAATTGACTACTTTTGGAATGTTACTGTCATAATGGGTTAGTGTTGGAATGTTATTGGCATAATGGGCTAGTGTTGGAATGTTCCTGGCCTAATTGGCTAGTGTTGGAATGTTATTGGTATAATGGGTTAGTGTTGGAATGTTATTGGTATAATTGGCTAGTGTTGGAATGTTAATTGCATAATTGCCTACTGTTGGAATGTTAGTCATAATGGGCAAGTGTTGGAATGTTATTGGCATAATGGGCTAGTGTTGGAATGTTATTGGCATAATGGGTTAGTGTTGAAATGTTACGGCACAATGGATTAGTGTTGGAATGTTTTTTATTGGCATAATGGGCTATTGTAGGAATGTTATTGGCATAATAGGCTACATTAGTATATTATTATTGTAATGGCTTATTAGTGGAATGTTATTGGCAGAGTAAAATCTGAAAGAAGAAGAAGTTACTAAATACTTTAACTGAATTATAAATCTTTACTAAACAGTCCATGTAGGTGCTTGATTTTTTATATTTACATGAATAATACATTTTTTATTTCATTTTTTTCTAAGAATGCATGAGGACTTAAAAGGCCCAGAGGAATTTCAGTTCCAGTATGTGGGTTGGGGCCCAAAGGGTCATTCTCTTGTAAGTACATTCACAGAATATAAATTATGTACTTTTTTATATGTACATGAAGTTTTCTTGCTGCTTTATAAAGATCTGATATCAACAATGCCCTTTTATTAGTGACTTTATATCAACAATGCCATTTTGTTGGTGATTCAAATTGCTTTGTACTGTATATATTCGTTATCAGTCTAAACCAACTGCAAACAGCATAGACATTGATCTGCTGTCACATCATGTGCTGGCAGATAAGGGTCTGTGTTGTTTGTCCTGCTGGCTAGTTTCTCACAAACTGTATAGACACAGGTCTGCTGTCACGTCATGTGCTGGCAGATAAGGGTCTGTGTTGTTTGTCCTGCTGGCTAGTTTCTCACAAACTGTATAGACACAGGTCTGCTGTCACGTCATGTGCTGGCAGATAAGGGTCTGTGTTGTTTGTCCTGCTGGCTAGTTTCTCACAAACTGTATAGACACAGGTCTGCTGTCACGTCATGTGCTGGCAGATAAGGGTCTGTGTTGTTTGTCCTGCTGGCTAGTTTCTCACAAACTGTATAGACACAGGTCTGCTGTCACATCATGTGCTGGCAGATTAGGGTCTGTGTTGTTTGTCCTGCTGGCTAGTTTCTCACAAACTGTATAGACACAGGTCTGCTGGCACATTTCTGCTATGGCAGATCTGGGTCTGTGCAGAATACAATTGGACTTGACTTAAAGTGAGCATCTATTAATTAATGAATAGATTAAAAATATCTTAATTAAGAAATATATTAATTGATTCCAGTTTAAAGATGTTTAGAGACAAAAAGTCCTTTCATCAAAATGATATTTTCAGAGACAAAATCAAATTTGAATTAATTAAAGTGATAGATGACAATTAAGGAATTCTTTCCAGGTAATGCAGCTTGTAAAATTAAGAAGGAATGGGAAATAGCAACTAAAATCCATAAATTAAGGTTAGGTTTGTCTCAAGCTGCCACTACCTGTAAGTGAGAAAATTGGTTTTTAAACCTCTTGCTTATTGTTTTATTTATATATTAATTGAGTCTTTATGGACATTGAAATGGTTGCTGTTATAGAGAGGTGATCACATAACATAAGGTACCTGTAAAGCAGGTTTGGCCATATTCATTGCAAAACCATGACTCATTTGCTTTGTTTTACAGATCTTTGTCCAGCTGAACAATCTGTTTTATAAAAAGGACATTAAGGATCCACCTATTCAACTTACTCGTGATGGAGTGCCGGAGGAAATTTACAATGGAATACCAGATTGGGTTTATGAAGGTATTGGAAAGATACCACTGATGATATCATCAACTCAGATACTGCCAGGAATTTTCTTAACATGGGGAGGGCCCCCACACCAACCTCCAGAGCAGGGGAATTGGGGGAGGGGTGGGGGCACAATTCCAATGGCTGATGTTGCATGACAATTTTAACAATTTTAAGGTATATGCATACCTAGTTCAAAACAAGAATTAAAATAACTTTATATCACTTCCTTGACAACAAATATATAAGGTATATGTTTACATAATTTAGTTTGCTGAGCTGGTAAATATTCTTGCCTGCATCTTAATCTCAACTTCTTCAAAGCCTTAGAAAATGGGAAATCATCTATATGACCTCTGTATCAGAGTAGTCATTAATTTAGTCACTGTTTCTGATGGGGATTTTTTGCCAGTTTTTTTTTATTCTATATACTGTGTCAAACTGGATGTTTGAAAATTTGTGCAACTGTTTTCATTAGTAAATGGATTATCTTTTTTATATTCTTGACACAACAACATAACATCCCTCCTTTTGGTTAATTATCTAACTTGCTTTAAGTAATCAACCACTTTTCTTGGAATTTTGGCTCCTTTTTTTCTTCTTTTTCTCTGCCTTTGGTTCCACTTCTTTGTGCCCTGTGGAAGACATGCTGGTAATATCTGTGTCACTGGTTTGTGCAACACCTTGAGTTCATGTCAGAACATGAGATCTTTCCCCTTGCTCTATGGTATCTACTGTATCAGATTGTAAAGAAATTCAGTTTCTGTTTTGACATTCCTAAACTCAGTGCTTGCTATGCTCTACAAATTTCTGTTGTGCTGATCAATGGATCAGTTTGTTTTACCCTTCTAGGAGACAATCAAATCAGAACCCTTGGATAGCTTTTGCAAAACACCTGCAGCAGGTCTCAATCATACAGATGCTTGTATTCAAACACTAAATCTACCTTAGCATAGCCTGACTGAGATCACCAGCAAACTGAATGACAAGCACTTAATTTGACAAACTTGTATTTTGATTTTTTGTGTTTAAAACAAAGCAGCATGCAATGAGGCACAGCAAAAGTGGGGGAACTGCAAATAATTTGCATGACCTTTCCCTCATTGGTTTTGAAATGTTGCATGACTAACGATCATTTTATAACCGATGATCATATGGCCTGGTAGCATCTCTATCAGATAGAATGGAAATGTTGGTACATCATGAATTTTCATTCCTTTATATTTATAAAAGTTCAGCAGGTCCATCTTATTGGAAAAATTACTTCTAATTTGTTTTTTTTATACAAAGTTACAAAACATATTGAGAAAGTTTTAAATACAAGCAACATAAGGTATACTTCATAATGTCAGGGTCAGGGTGAAGTCAGGGTTTTCTTCTTTGAAAAAATGTTGCCCAATATAGTGGAAGAAAATTCATACAAACAATTAATGTATTTCTTGATAATGGATTTTTACAAATCTGAACATAAGTAAAATTTATTATGTCCAGTAACAATTAAAAATAACAATGTTACACTACCAAGTATGTCTTAATTATTATTTTCATGAGCATTCTGCCAATATTTGCTCAGATTTTGTACTGATATGATACAGAAATGAATGTAGATGTGGATAATATAAGTGAGTGAAGACAAGTTGCTAGAAAAAGATATTTATACAACAAAAATGAGATAAAGATGACTTTAATATAAAATATTTATTTATTTATAATTTCAGAGGAAGTTCTTAGTTCAGATAACGCTGTCTGGTGGTCTCCAGATGGGACTGCAATAGTGTATGCTATTATTAACGACACCAGTGTGATGAAATTTGAATATGTAATATATGGTGACATTCGTGATCCTTATGTGCAATCCAGAAGGATAGCATATCCAAAGGTACAGTATTATAGTACAATGCAGAAAGATAGCATATCCAAAGGTACAGTATTACAGTACAATCGAGAAGGATGGTATATCCAAATGTACATTATTATAATGAAACCCAGAAGGATAGCATATCCAAAGGTATATTTTTATAGTACAATCCAGAAGAATGGCAGATCCAAAGATACATTATTATACAGCAATCCAGAAGGATAGCATATCTAAAGGTATATTATTAAAATGAAATCCAGAAGGATAGCATATCCAAATGTACATTATTATACTGAAATCCAGAAGGATAGCATATCCAAAAGTATATTATTATAGTGCAATCCAGAAGAATGGCAGATCCAAAGGTACATTATTATACAGCAGTCCAGAAGGATAGCATATCTAAAGGCATATTATTATCGTAAAATCCAGAAGGATATCATATCCAAAGCTATATTATTATAGTACAAACCAGTAGGATGACAGATTCAAAGGTACATTATTATAGTGCAATCCAGAATAATGGCATATCCAAAGGTACATTATTATAATGCAGTCCAGAAGGATAGCAAATCCAAAGGTATATTATTATACTGCAATCCAGAAGGATGGCATATCCAAAGGTTCATTATTATACTAGAATAGAATTGTGCAGTGTTTAAAATTTGTGTCATTGCTCCCTTAAGTTTCCTTAAGTTTCTTAAATTTAATGTCTTCTTAAATCTGTAATGTTTTATCCTTGTGTCTTCTTGTTACATGGTGTAACAGAGTGCACATCCAAGAGAGCTATATCTCATGGAGGTGACAGACTGATGAACTCTCACAAGGGTCTGTTCTTTCACCAAGTTTGTTCAATGTCTATATCAATGATTTAACTGTAACACAGTTGCGCAAGTTCATGTATGCAGATGACATTGCTCTTGGGACCCAAGGTCACTCATTTACTGAGCTTGAGGAGGTATTGAACAAGGACCTGGAGGAAATGATGGACTTCTTCAAGAAATGGTGTCTACAGTCAAGTGCAACAAAGACAATCTCCAGCATCTTGCATCTTAACAATGCTAATGCAAACAGTGAGCTTTGCATTCTCCTCACTGGGCAGCACATAAAACAAGACCCGACACCAACATACCTTGGAGTGACTCCAGACAGATCACTGACATTCTACAACCACCTGAAGAAAACTGCACCAAAACTTAACACTCGAAAAAACCTACTCCGCAAACTGGCTGACTCAACCTGGGGTGCTAGTGTTCAAACACTCAAGACATCAGCACTGGCCCTCTGTTATTTGACAGCCGAGTAATGCACTCCTTTCTGGGCTTGATCATCCCACACCAAATTAATTGTTGTCCAGATCAATGCAACAATGCACATAATCTCTGGAACACTACGTCCTACCCCTTTACTATGGCTCCCAGTACTCAGCAACATTTCTCCTCCATATCTGCATCGCCAGGAAGCAACCAAAAAAGTGTTGGCTGAGGTCTATGCCAGAGAGGAACTTCCACTGTACAAGGACATCACCTCACATGCAGAAGTCCACTTGACTTCAAGATGTCCAGTCTGGTTAGGTTCTTTGCCGGAGGATATGACAGCTATTTTGGCATGGAGTGTTGAGTGGTCTTCAGATGTTGTAAACTGCTCCCTCGTAGCTGAGCCATCTGTCTGCCCTCCTGGCTTGTACCTTCCACGGCAACTATGGACCATGCTGAACTGCTTCCAGACAGGACAGGGTCGTTGTTCAACCAACCTTGTCCAATGAGGCCAAGCCACTGATTCTTCCTATTGCTGTGGAGCTCTATAGACTATGTCACACATTGTGTACAGCTGTCCACTGACAAAGTTCCCCAGTGGACTGCAGGCTCTGCACCTTGCTGACATTAATGCTGTTAAATGGCTGAACATGCACTGCACATGATAAATAAATAAATACTTGGTGTATCTGCACTTTTAAGGACTTGAATTAAGAAATTAATAGCAATAATTAAAAAATTCTTTACAATAAGTGAAATGGTAGGAATAGAGTATAGTAAACTTATGGTACAGCATACAAATGGAAAGAAAGATTTTAAAAGACAAAACAGAACAGTTATCAGCAATCTGGAGTGGTAGGCATTCAGTACAAAACATTTAATGAAGATACACTCCATTGTAATAGAGGCAGTTAAACACTGAGGAATATTCAGGGAAAACAGTAAGTAATGGTATAAAAACTAATGGACAGTATGACACTACAAATGGAACATTGTGACTAGCTGGAAAATGAAATGGATGCAAACACTATGGAAATAATTGAGTGTACCAAATGTACACTAAATCAATCACAAACACTATGGAAATAATTCAGTGTACCAAATGTACACTAAATCAATCACAAACACTGTGGAAAAGATAGCTTGAAAAAAATGGATGCAAACACGATGGAAATAATTCAATGTACCAAATGTACACTAAATCAATCACAAACACTGTGGAAGAGATAGATTGTTCTAAATATACACTAAATCCATTATGAACACTAGAAATGATACATTATACAAAATGTACACTAAAACAATTAAAACACCATGGAAATGATACATGGTACAAAATATAAACTAAATAAATTACAAAGACTATGGAAATGATATATGGTGCAAAATATACACTAAATCAATTACAAACACTGGAAATGATACATTGTACAAATTGTACATTAATCACATGAACAGTATGGAAATGATACATTGTACAAAAGGTACACAAAATCTGTTGCAAACACTGGAAATGATACATTGTACAAAATGTACCCAAAAATACTTATGAACAGTATAGAAATGATGCATGATACAAAATATATGCTAAATCAATTACAAACACAATAGAAATGATATATTTTACATAATGTACCCTAAATCACTTATGAACAGTGTGGTAATGATACATTGTATAAAATGTACACTAAATCAATTGCAAACACTGAACATGATACATTGTACATAATGTACCCTAAATCACCGATGAACAGTATGGAAATTATACATTGTACAAAATGTACTCTAAATCACTGATAAACAGTTTGGAAATGATACATTGTACAAAATGTACTTGAAATCACTTATGAACACTATGGAAATGACACATCACACAAAATATACACTAAATCAGTTGCAAACATTGGAAATGATACATTGTACAAAATGTACCCTAAATCACTTATGAACAGTATGGAAATGATACATTGTACAAAATGTACCCTAAATCACTTATGAACAGTGTGGAAGTGATACATTGTACAAAATGTACACTAAATCAATCACAAAAGTCATTATAAGTATCATAGTCCTGATATCTGATTATTTTATTGGAGAAGGGGTCAAGGGGTCAGTATTTCTTTTTGTATAAGTAATTAACTCATTTGTTAGCATCAGTGTTTTTGTAGTGGGATACCTTGCATTCCAATTGTAACATTTTGTAAACTCATTGTAAGTTATTATGTTTTCTTCTGTATTGCATTTTCATTTGTATTGCACCCCCACCCAAACCCTGAAAAACAATCTTTGCTGGCCAATAGAAAAGAAACAAAGAGACCAGTTAAGCATAGTTACACAGTGATGAGATTGTAAGGAATTTTAATTCAAATCACATTTATAGGGAATGACTTTGTGCCTTTTTTCATTATATCTTATATGTCAATGCAGAAAATGAGGATAAATGCATGTTTACATCTGTAAAGTTTACACAACCTGTGTGTGAAATTTACACAATCAGTATATAAAATTTAAACAACCAGTATGTGAAATTTACACAGCCAGTATGTGAAGTTAGTGTGTACAGTATATGAAAAATGTTTAAAGCTATATTAAAAATCCATATCACACACACACACACACACACACACACACACACACAGTATGTGAAGTTTACACAGTATGTGAAGTTCACACACAGTCAGTCTATGAAGTCTACACAGTCAGTATGTGAAGTTATAGTCAGTATGTGAAGTTGCACAGTCATTATGTAAAGTTTATACAGCCAGTATATGAAGCTTACACAGGTAGTATGTCAAGTTATACAATCAGAATGCGATATGTACACAGCCAATATTTGAAGTTTACACAGCCATTATTTGAAGTTTACACAGCCAGTATATGAAGCTTACACAGGTAGTATTTGAAGTTTGCAATATCAGTATGTCAAGTTACACAATCAGTATGCGACATGTACACAGCCAATATTTGAAGTTTACACAGCCAATATTTGAAGTTTACACAGCCAATATTTGAAGTTTACACAAATAGTATGTGAAGTTTGCAATATCAGTATGTCAAGTTATACAATCAGTATGCGACATGTACACAGCCAATATTTGAAGTTTACACAGCCAATATTTAAAGTTTACACAGCCAGTATTTGAAGTTTACACAGCCAGTATTTGAAGTTTACACAGCCAATATTTGAAGTTTACACAGCCAGTAGAACAAAGAAGATACTGTGCCTATTTATTTCTTTTTGAAGTTGGGGATGTTTTATTAGCAACATTCATTTCATATACTTAACCAAAAAATTAAAACACCTGTAAGTTGCATGAGATCTGTTAAACATACCAGGATGTTATATATAGTTCTATTTGTATGAAAATTGCATAACATTGGACTGTGTCTTCCAGGCAGGGACCCGAAATCCAACCTTTACTCTGCGAATCCTGAATCTGGACAACATGACAACACACAATCTGGAACCCCCAGCAGAGTTCAAGAATAGGTATAGTAATACAATACTAATAACTAATCCAATAAAAGTGTTCGTTGTATATGAAACACATGAAATGTGTTGAATAAAAGCATATGCAATGTGTTTATTTCCGATAGTGGATATTGTACTATTGGACAAGTTTCATAAACTTTATGTACAAATCTTTGCTATTCTGTTTATCACAGACTCTGACATCTTACTATTAATGTTATGTAGCTAAGTATTTTGTCACAGTGAATTATGTGGTATAGAATTGTTACTGTGTGATGCAGACAAGTGTTTTGTCACAGTAAACCATGTGGTATAGAATTGTTACTGTGTGATGCAGACAAGTGTTTTGTCACAGTGAACCATGTGGTATAGAATTGTTACTGTGTGATGCAAATAAGTGTTTTGTCACAGTGAACCATGTGGTATAGAATTGTTACTGTGTGATGCAGATAAGTGTTTTGTCACAGTGAACCATGTGGTATAGAATTGTTACTGTGTGGTGCAGATAGGTGTTTTGTCACAGTGAACCATGTGGTATAGAATTGTTACTGTGTGATGCAGATAAGTGTTTTGTCACAGTGAACCATGTGGTATAGAATTGTTACTGTGTGATGCAGATAAGTATTTTGTCACAGTGAACAATGTGGTATAGAATTGTTACTGTGTGATGCAGATAAGTATTTTGTCACAGTGAACCATGTGGTATAGAATTGTTACAGTTTAATGCAGATAAGTGTTTTGTCACAGTGAACCATGTGGTATAGAATTGTTACTGTGTGATGCAGATAAGTGTTTTGTCACAGTGAACCATGTGTATAGAATTGTTACTGTGTGATGCAGAGAAGTATTTTGTCACAGTGAACCAAGTGGTATAGAATTGTTACTGTGTGATGCAGACAAGTGTTTTGTCACAGTGGGCCATGTGGTATAGAATTGTTACTGTGTGATGCAGATAAGTATTTTGTCACAGTGAACTATGTTGTCGTCTAGAATTGTTACTGTATGATGCAGATAAGTATTTTGTCACAGTGAACCATGAGGTATAGAATTGTTACTGTGTGATGCAGATAAGTGTTTTGTCACAGTGAGCAATGTGGCATAGAATTGTTACAGTACAATGCAGTTAAGTGTTTAGTCACAGTGAGTAATGTGGAATAGTAGCTTCCTATGACATCAAGGGTTATGATAGTATTCAAAGTTTTCTGTATATTTCTAAATAGGGCCACCTATTGTGTGCGTATGTTATATACACTGTAACAAATCTGTGCTCTTAAAATAAGTAACAGAAAAGAGTGAAGACAACAAGCTTTGTAAAATTTAAAAAATTATTTATTTCCCTAGAATACAAAGTGAAAAATGAGAATAAAGAACTTATGGTACTGCAAATTAAATCGAAAAATAATCCAAGATTTAAAGACACAAGTCCTAATAATAAAAAGTCCTGAAGAAAACTCAGTTCAAGTCCCAAAGAGATCCAAAATTGAAGGCCTGACATGTCTATTATAGCCTGTGAAGTACGGATGTGTCATCAGTCTCTTGTTGAATCACAGAAATATTATTCCAGGTTTAAATTTAGTATAAATTCCAATAAATGTCTTTATCCAAGAGTTTTATCAGAGCACTTTTGTATTTCCAGAGCAATTAAACTCTTGAATTCAATAACTTGAAAAAAATAAAATTCAGCCCAAACTGGTCACAACATAATACAACTTAAAGTGCTAGATGTTAAAGAATGACTGGTAAAATTCTCACAGTCACAAGATAATATAGTTTTCTGCTTGACCCCAGCTCACAATTAGCATTTTCTAAAAACAACCATTACATTACCAATGGAAAATAACCTTCTAGAATGATCCAATGAGCCTTATTTATTTACAATACAGTAGTCTGCAAAATTCACCTGGGAATCTCCAAAACCTTGACCCTGATCAATATATTTATACCTTCTTGTTTACCTGAAAATTAATCCTGATAATAAGCTCATACACACAGAGACTAATGAAGCTACTATTAGTTGTTTACATACACGAAATAAAAAAAAGTCAATCAGGTCAAACAGAAATGAACTCAATTTTGGACAAGATCAAGTCCAGCAAACAATGTTACATTACAATAACATGTAATGAAATAAAAGTTTTTAAAACTAACAGACAAATATAAAATTAAATTTAAATTTAAAGTTAAATTAAATATACATAACAACACTAGATGATCATTTGTTACAAGTTTTGCATCACTGGTTGATTTTGTGAAAATACAGGATTGATGGTGAGTACACTATTTTAAAAATGCACCTATGAATATCATTGCTTCCTACCATGGCTGTATCCCATGTTCTCAAATAGAATATATATCTTCAGTTTGTCATCTGTTTGTATTCAATGATTTTATGCAAAAGAAAGATCACATGATTACCATATTTGTCAAGAAGCAAGAGATCGGGTCGATGGTAGCATATGAAAGTCAAAATGTGATGCATGTTAAAGTTGTTGTTTTCTGGTGGCATTTGACAGGTGTTGACTTTAAAACTTTGTTGTGCATGATTTATTATTTTTTGTTTGAACACAGGGAATTGTTGCAAAAGTCTGTGGTCCACATGTACTCTCTTACTCATGTTGGTGGGCCCATTCTAACTGATACTCCTGAGCCACTTCCATATCATAATGTATGTGGTTACAGATGCATTGCTTTGAAATTCCCTCAGATAAGTTTCTATTGCTGGAGGGCACAGGTGGCAGAACGAGGACCATTTTTCAATTTGATTTACACTTTGTGCAACATATATTTCAAGTTCCCATCATTATTACAAGCATATGCTGTTGTACAGATATTTGTTTGGTATTACTGCTATATCAGAGTGGGTTCCCTTGCATTATCTGGAATCAGTATGTTGTCTGCTTATCAGTCATTTTCCACAATCATCAAATTTAAAGTGGAGATTAAATGCATTTTAATAAATAGCAAAGAACAACAAATAAACATATATATACTATCTTGAAGGCACGTGTCTTTAGTTGCTTGTTCACTTATCACTCATTTTAAGACCCACGATACCATAGCGTTCCAGGCTATAAATGTTACTGTATAATGCAGTTCAGTGTTTTGTCGGGTGAGCCATGCGGCATAAATGTTACTGTGTGATGCAGATAAGTGTTTTGTCAGAGTGAACCATGTGGTATAGATGTTACTGTGTGATGCAGGTCAATGTTTTGTCACAGTGAGTCATGTGATGTAGATTTTACCGTGTGATGCAGACAAGTATTTTGTCAGAGTAAATCATGCAGTATAGATGTTACCATGTGATGCAGATAAGTGTTTTGTCA
Source organism: Megalonaias nervosa (assembly GCA_016617855.1). Taxonomy (NCBI): domain Eukaryota; kingdom Metazoa; phylum Mollusca; class Bivalvia; order Unionida; family Unionidae; genus Megalonaias; species Megalonaias nervosa. Next base: position 72,438 of record JAECUM010093220.1, read on the forward strand.
GAGTGAGCCATGTGGTATAGAAAAGTGTTTTGTCAGAGTGAGCCATGTGGTATAAATGTTACTGTGTCATGAAGATAAGTGTTTTGTCAGAGTGAGCCATGTGGTATAGATGTTACTGTGTTATGCAGGTAAGTGTTTTGTAACAAGTCATGTGGTACCAATGTTACTGGGGGCCCTGAGTGGCTGAGTGGTCTAAAGCGCTCAATGTTACAGATCACTGCAGTCTCACCTCTGTCTGCATGGGTTCGAGTCTTGGGCTCGGCCAGTGTGGGTATGTGAGAAAGCTTGCCAATAGCTTCTCATGGGTCGGTGGTTCTTTCTGGGGTCTTCCCGGGTTCTTCCTCCGCTATTTATACTGGCTGCCATGCATAGCCTATCTTGTGTTGTAAAATGGCATTAAACCCTACAACAAAAACCAATGTTACTATGTTATACAGGTAAGGGTTTTATCACAGTGAGTCATGCAGTATTTTTGGTGTTACTTTGTAATGCAGATAAATGTTTTAGCACAGTGAGTGAAATGGTAAATGTGTATCATTTCCTTAATGTTAAATGTGTATCATTTAGTTCCTGCTAATTGTGTATAATTTCTTTTCTGCTGTATATGTATCATTTGGTTACTGCTAAATGTATGTCATTTATTTACTGCTAAATTGTATCATCTCATGACTGCTAAATGTGTATCATCTTGTTACTGCTAATTGTGTATCATCTCGTTACTGCTAAATGTGTATCATCTCACTACTGCTAATTGTGTATCATCTCATTACTGCTAAATGTATCATCTCACTACTGCTAAATGTGTATCATCTCATTACTGCTAAATGTGTATCATCTCATTACTGCTAAATGTATCATCTCCCTACTGCTAATTGTGTATCATTTCATTACAGATAAATGTATCATCTCGTTGCTGCTAATTGTGTATCATCTCACTACTGCTAATTGTGCATCATATCATTACTGCTAATTGTGTATCATATCATTACTGCTAATTGTGTATCATCTCATTACTGTCAATTGTATCATCTCATTACTGCTAAATGTATCATCTCATTACTGTTAAATGTGTATCATCTCATTACTGCTAATTGTGTATCATCTCATTACTGCTAATTGCTAATTGTGTATCATCTAATTTCTGCTAATTGCTAATTGTGTATCATCTCATTACTGCTAATTGTGTATCATCTCATTACTGCTAAATTGTATCATCTCATTACTGCTAATTTGTGTATCATCTCGTTACTGCTAATTGTGTATCATTTCATTACTGCTAATTGTGTATCATTTCATTACTGCTAATTGTAAATCATTTCATTACTGCTAATTGTATATCATCTCATTACTGCTAATTGTGTATCATCTCATTGCTGCTGATTGTATTATCTCATTACTGCTGAATGTATCATCTCATTACTGCTGAATGTATCATCTCATTACTGCTAATTGTGTATCATCTCATTACTGCTAATTGCTAATTGTGTATCATCTCATTACTGCTAATTGTGTATCATCTCTTTACTGCTAAATTGTATTATCTCATTACTGCTAATTTGTGTATCATCTCATTACTGCTAATTGTGTATCATTTCATTACTGCTAATTGTAAATCATTTCATTACTGCTAAATGTGTATCATTTCATTACTGCTAATTGTTTATCATCTCATTACTGCTAATTGTATATCATCTCATTGCTGCTGATTGTATTATCTCATTACTGCTGAATGTATCATCTCATTACTGCTAATTGTGTATCATCTCATTACTGCTAATTGCTAATTGTATATCATCTCATTACTGCTAATTGTGTATCATCTCTTTACTGCTAAATTGTATTATCTCATTACTGCTAATTTGTGTATCATCTCATTACTACTAATTGTGTATCATTTCATTACTGCTAAATGTGTATCATCTCATAACTGCTAATTGTATATCATTTCATTACTGCTAATTGTATTATCTCACTACTGCTAAATGTATCATCTCATTACTGCGAATTGTGTATCATCTCATTACTGCTAATTGTGTATCATCTCATTACTGCTAAATGCAAATTGTGTATCATCTCATTACTGCAAATTGTGTATCATCTCATTACTGCTAATTATGTATCATCTCATTACTGCTAAACTGTATCATCTCATTACTGCTAATTGTTTATCATCTCATTACTGCTAATTGCTAATTGTGTATCATCTCTTTACTGTAAATTGTGTATCATCTCATTACTGCAAATTGTATATCATTTCATTACTGCTAAATATATCATCTCATTACTGCTAATTATGTATCATCTCATTACTGCTAATTGTATATCATTTCATTGCTGCTAATTGTGTATCATCTCATTACTGCTAAATTGTACCATCTCATTACTGCTAAATTGTATCATCTCATTACTGCTAATTGTGTATCATATCATTACTGCTAATTGTGTATCATATCATTACTGCTAATTGTGTATCATCTCATTACTGCTAATTGTGTATCATTACTGCTAAATGTATCATCTTGTTACTGTTAAATGTGTATCATTTGGTTTATTTTCAGGGATTATTATTTCACAACAGTGGTTTGGCGGGATAATAACCATGTCCTTGTCACATGGTTAAACAGGGAACAAAACTGTTCCATACTTTCATTGTGTGGCAGAGAAAATGGTGCATGTATCGAAGTAAGTAGACATGAATGGAATCATTCTGAGCTCATAATATCAAAATTTATTACAGTTGCTTCAATGGAATATAACCACAATAAGATGAAAATTTTTACAGATATCACACATCTGAAATATAAGAAGGTATTGATAGTCAATGTAAGATAGGTGACACACCTTCATATCTCGATATAAAAACTCAGTATCCAGAAATAGGTGATCATTATCAAATCTAAATTACCTTCTTAAACATGGCTTCATAAAACTGTGCTTTAACATTACTTTTATCTTGATATTTTAAGGCAATATCTCATTGTCCTGATTTGGTTGATATATTGCATCCAGGAAATATTTCATTTGGTATTCAGGCTCTGTGGAGTGAGGAATAAATTAAAATGTCTCAGAAGAAAAATGTGAAAAGATTTAGCAGTTTCAAATGAAATTTCACTTTGAAATTTCTATGCTAGTGAAAGAAAAGAGTTTATGCAAATCATAACATGTCTGATATTTTTTGCAATATAGTCCTATCGCAGAGTGATATCTTGCTTTATCAAGTTTCTGGATATGTATGAACATTTTGTGAATTACTCATATAATTTTGAAAAATATTTAGTTACAACACACTGTGGTATTTTTGTACATTTATGAAGTGGATTTCTTATATATACATATTTTACCTATTAGAAGGAAATCATTTCAAAACTAAGCATTAACAGCAAGCAGTATTTATAAGCATGTAGATTCAAAATCTTCTCTTTCAGAATCATCGAGTTCTTGCCGAAGGAGGATGGGTTGAATCAGTGTGTACTCTCTCTCTCTCTCTCGGCTTTTACCTTAACATGAAAAAACAAACATTTCTTTAATGAGTTTTTAAGATAATTTAGTGACACTCATTGCCAATGTTTGCATTAGTAATTAATTCTGTAGATTGCAGAGGTTGATACCCATTTTTGGCATTACCTCCATATACCTATAAATTTAATTGTATAATTTATTTCTCCCAATCAGATTAGAGGTAAATATTTAATTATATTTTAGTAACATTCATGTTTTAGGACAATATTAAAGTGTTTATTATCATGCCTTCTGCTTGAAGAATTTCTGTGCTTTTTCTTCTTTTGGAGGAAGGCGGTCCTCTTTATAATGGTGAATTTGTAAATATAATTTTTTTTCTAGAACACCAGGCCAGTATTTACATCTGATGGAAGATATTATTTCATGATCTTACCTCAAAGAGACGGACCTTCAGGACACTTTAAACACATTGCAAAGATAGAATCATCAGTGAGTTGTGTTCTTTGAAACATTTCTTTTAAGAATATACATCTCATGTCTTGTACATGTCTAGCTGTGATTAGTGTTGACCTTGGCCTACCATCACCTACCTTGCTGGCATATCAGTCTCTCCTATGTGCTCTGTTTATAATATTTAGAAGACACTGTGGAGTAGAGACTACAAATAAAAATAAAAATAAAATCCTCTTGAAAGTGTGATTTTATTTTGACCAATCACAAATGATGTTATATTTGAAAGTGTGATTTTATTTTGACCAATCACAAATGATGTTATATTTGAAAGTGTGATTTTATTTTGACCAATCACAAATGATGTTATATTTGAAAGGTTGTCTCTGATTGGCTGAGATGGAAAATTCCATCTAAAAATTCTAGTTCAGGGTTCTAGGGGATTTTTTTTCATCTTTTTTCTTTTATGTTTTTGAGCTGGGGTGGGATGATGTTGTTTGTTATTGTTGTTTTGTTTATCTTTTGTTGCTCCATGTTGACAAAACTTTTCAACTTGAGGGTGCACTCAAACTAGAAATTGCTTTTAACATAAGTCTTTTATTTGTTAAATTATGACAAAGTCAACTCTGCATATTTAACAGTCATCTTTATCTACCTGTATTGCTTTAATGAAATCTCTTGTATATCACTTACTGGTAGTTTATTTTACTTTAAACTGTCAAAATGTGAGTTTATTTTACTTTAAGCTGTCAAAACGTGAGTTTATTTTACTTGACGCTATCAAAATATGAGTTTATTTTAATTTAGGCTATACAAATGTGAATTTATTTTACTTTAAACTATAAAAATGTGAGTTTGCATGTGCAATAACATGTACCAGTTATGTGAATACAGGACAGGATTTAACAACACATTATGACAAATTAATAGGGCATTTATGTTGAAATGTTAGCGCTTTATGCAAAAATGATAGCACATCATACCTAATGAACAGCACAGATGTAAATTCTGCAGACAAATCATGCAAGAGAAGGTCAAGGTCTACACCTTTAGAAGTACATGTACATGTAACATGTGTAAAAGCAGTACTGTACTTATGGTCAAATTTTGGTTTTGTGCTTAATTGTCATATAGAATTTGTGCTCAACTGTCAAATAGGATAGACGGCATCCAATGTAGTTAATATTTGCTGACAAATAGGATAGACGGCATCCAATGTAGTTAATATTTGCTGACAAATAGGATAGACGGCATCCAATGTAGTTAATATTTGCTGACAAATAGGATAGACGGCATCCAATGTAGTTAATATTTGCTGACAAATGGAAATCATTCAGATATAGTTCATACATGTTACATATTTATGGAAATCAAATGTTTGTTGAAACAAATTCCTTCAGGAAATGTGAAAAGCAGGAAAGAATCAAAATCTTCCTTTTATGTCATTTTGGTGAAACTTGATAGATAAGTCTTTTGGAGATTTGTGAATTAATAACAGAAGTTTAATATGCAAAAGAGACAACACAATTAAGTCACCTTAATGTAACTTACACAGACCTTTCTTGACTATTACTGGAGATATTGGAATAGAACCTGTTATTTTATTTCATGTTCTTGTTTCTATTTTTATCCTTTTATGCTGAAGGACATCAGTTTGCTTGTAATATACCATGCATAAAGTGTTATGATTGATTTTAAAAAATGTAAGCAGTCTTTGATAGCTTTTAAGTGTCACTTGTGGATGTTTGTTGAGAGAGAGAGAGAGAGAGAGAGAGAGAGAGAGAGATGACAAGGAGTGTCCCATATAGGAGTCATTTGGGGAGGGTGGGTTGCTTGTGTTCTTGTCTAAATAGCTGTATGATATTTGTTGTAGCTACAGCGGGCAGAAGGAAGACGACAGTTCTTGACCAATGGTATGTGGGATGTCATTGAAATTGTTGGCTTTGATGAGGAGCTACAAATGATGTGAGTGCTCACTCTCTCCTATCACAAATTTGTAATTTAAAAAATCCACAACATCAGGATCAGAAATTTCTTAACAAATTTAACATTTATTATATACATGAATTTTTGCAGTATCAATAATTCACAGATATAGTTATCAAATTTCCCTGCATGAATAAAATAATTGGTTATGGCATTTATTATTCTCTAGCAACCTTGATGAACAAAAAACAAATCATTTCTCCCTCAACACTTTGTTTTTTAAGTTCATATATTTTACTTGAAAATCAGCTTGGAGACTTGAAGTGGCAGGCTGGAAAGCTTTTGGCATTTATTATCTTAGTGCTTTGAGACTTGAAGTGGCAGGCTAGAAAGCTTTTGGCTTTTATTATCTTAGTGCTTGATGAAGAACTCTTACTGGTATTTGGAAGCTGTTGATACCTTGTCTCTTTTAAAATTCAAACATGGAAGAGTTTAAACAAAAAGACAGACAGACAGACAGACACTTGTTAAATCACATGTATATTGCATAAATACCACAAAGTCACAAGTCACAATTCTAGTTAAGTGGATAAAAAAGTCATAACAATGTATAATTTCAAAGTGGTGGATTGTTTTTCCTTTCTTATTGCATCAATACTGATATATATGCTGGTATAAACCTGTATGAGTATGCATTTACTAGGATGACACTCACTGACTATTTTAGTATTACCATTATCTAATGTCATGTACATCAAATATGCACACAGATGGCAGTGAGAGAATCATTGTTCAAACGCAAAGAAGTGCTATATATTACATACCTGCACATATTTTAAGTGAGGTTTCAATATCGAGTTATAGTGGTGGAACTTTTAATAGATTTAACAAAAATGAAAATCCCATTTAAAAACATTTGTGTGAGGAAATATTTACTACTAAATTTTTTAAATACCTTTATTTTTCAGATATTTCATTGTGATAAAAAGTGATGATCCAAGGAAAAGACATCTATATAGGTGAGGAAATTTAGTTGTCCCATATAATAATAATAATAATAATAATAATAATAATAATAATAATAATAATAATATTTGCAGTAGTAATAATATTGTTATTTTTGTCATTATTAATATTCTCATTGTTATTAGTGTTATTGTTATTATTATTATTATTATTATTATTATTATTTATATAATTCCTGCTTTGCCAGAAATGCTCTTATGACTATGGTTTTATACTAAGTAACAGAAAAGAGTGAAAATCAACAAGTTTTGTAAAGTTCAGCTAATAATTTATTTCTGTTGAATACAAAGTGAAAAAATAAAAATAACTTACAATATGGTGAATGAAATCCTGGATAGTCCTAAAAAGTTCTGTCACAAGCATACAGGTATCAAGAAATGAATTTCAATGGTATTCCAAATGAAGTCCAATCTGTTGTGCTGATGTATTCCAAATGAAGTCCAATCTGTTGTGCTGATGTGCCCATAGTTATGTAATAGTTATGTATCACAATGATGTAATCCAAATTTTTTAAAAATGAATTGAAAGTAATTCCAGAATAGTTACTTAAGTTTATGAGCAGATTGTAATTCCAGTGAATAATTAAGATAAATCCACTCAAAATAGGAATTGAACACAACTAAAATAATTTGATTCTTCTTCAGATGTTACGCTAGGAATAAAGAATTCTCATGTCAACATCCCTTATATGAAAAACTATGATGCACTTTTAGAATGACAAAGAGGGTCAAATAATCATTTCAAAATCAATATGTCAACATGGTTAAGCACTTGAGCAGCCAGTCAATCATAAATTAGGTCAGCTGGTTTTCCTTTAGGGTAAACCCATGACCTAAACTCAAATTTGTCAACATTTCTTACAGTTCTTTTACTCAGATGAAATGACCTTGTATTATAATACAAACCTACAATGTACAATGATCCTTACAATCTACAATGTACAATGATCCTACAATTTACAATGTACAATGATCTTTACAATCTACAATGCACAATGATCCTTACAATCTACAATGTACAATGATCTTTACAATCTACAATGTACAATGATCCTTACAATCTACAATGTACAATCTTCTTACAATCTACAATGTACAATGATCCTTACAATCTACAATGTACAATGATCCTTGCAATCTACAGTCATAAAAATTAATACACATAATATGGATATACATAACAATACAATTAATGGATGAAATATTACTCCGTCATTATTTTGTAATTTGATATTAAGAATAGATTGAAATAAGACTAAGTTATATAAAAAAATAACTGCCTGTTTTCTTTGACACAAAAATAAATCACTCCATTTGGGAAATAAAGAGAGGTAACAATTTTGTGTTTTATTCTAACAAACACATAAACAATAATTCTGTTTTAGGTTTTTTTGGTTGCATTCATCCTTTGTAGCTACCATTACTTTAAGCCTTAATGTTATTTTTATTTTATTTTCTTTGACATCATTTTTTAAACTTTATTTTAATTTTGGAAAATGGTATCATTGACTTGAGCATTTTGAGACTTAAGGCGTAGTTCTTCTACTGTAATCACATTGGTACAAAAATAGCTATTTCCAGTGTATATACTCAAATTATGACCCTGAATATGTTTTAGCACATCCACAAACTCCAATGCTGAAAATTTCAAGCAACCTGAATGTCTAACTTGCTCCTATGCTGAGGACTGCCAGTATGTGTCAGCTTCATTTAGCATGTCTGGGAAATTCTATGTGTTAGGATGCGAGGGGCCTGCAGTACCTACATATATCCTGCGGTCCACTGATGGAAGAGATTGTAAGTTTTTGTGTTTTGTTTTTGTGAAAATGTATTAATGCTGATGAATATGATTCATGATCAAGTTTAGTCCATTAATGTTGATCTGTTGATCGATAAATTTGCTTCATTTGTCTGCCAAGCCCACACATCTGAGGCAGGGTATTATAAGTGTGTGTGTGTGTGTGTGTGTGTGTGTGTGTGTGTGTGTGTGTGTGTGTGTGTGTGTGTGTGTGTGACAGAGAGAGCCTGTGGATCATTTTGCTTGATAGTTTTACTCACATAAAGGTTATATTGTGATGAGGAAATTAAAGTGAAGAACCAATAGACACACCATGGTAGCTGATCTGAGCTGATCTGGACTTGGACCACCACACCAATTTGAGTCCAGCTTGGTAACCATATATAAAGGGTCTGCAATCTATTTTTGGTGAGTCCAGCTTGGTAACCATATATAAGGGGTTCGCAACCTATTTTGGTGAGTCCAGCTTGGTAACCATGTATAAAGGGTCTGCAACCTATTTTTGGTGAGTCCAGTTTGGTAACCATATATAAGGGGTCCACAAACTATTTTGGTGAGTCCAGCTTGGTAACCATATATAAGGGGCCTGCAACCTATTTTGGTGAGTCCAGCTTGGTAACCATATATAAGGGGTCCGCAACCTAATTTGGTGCCACTTTTTTCTGGATTAATTACAAAATGAATGAGTGAATGCCACCAGTAAAAGAGTATCACTGTTAAAATCAAGAGTTTTAGCTGTCCTTCGAGTGCCACACAAAACCTCTTGATGTTCAAAATTGTAGCATGCGTGTCATAGGTTGCTGACCCCTGATATGTGTGTGTGTGTGTGTTGGGATAACCCTAGTTGTATCTTTGATTTAAACTAATTTGACATCATTGTTACATTTAAACTAATTTGACATTATTGTTACATTTGCCCTCCTGCTCATATTAATTAATATAACATTATGTAAGTTTGAAGAAATACTGAATTTTGGAGATAATTCTGTTTAAAAGCATTGCAGTTTTATTATCTCCTTTTTATAAATGTCTTTTTAAATATTTTAGAAGTTACATAAGTTTTTACCTGTTTATAAAAACTAAATTGCACAGGGGAGATATAGATCTGATGTCACAAAAAAAATATCTATAATCTGAGTTTTATTTCAACCAATCATCAATGGCATTACATTTTAAAGTTCATTTTTGATTGAACAAATGGAAACTCTCATATTCAATCATTTTTTATTGGCTGATAATGGGAACTGCCATATTCAAGCTCAGTTTTATGGTCTCCAGGCCAGCAGTAAAAACATCAGGTAAAAGAACATCATGGAATCCAACCTGCTGGAAAATCGATTTTAAACAGTATTAGACTGCTTAGAGGAGTGCATGTTGTGATTGGATATAGGTTGTTATATTATGCATTATGCTGCAACTTGAAAATTGTTGTTGTTTTATTGAGGTGACTGATTATACAGGGTTTTGATGGTGCGGGTGATATAATAATCTTACCACTAGAGTCTTTTATTTTATTTGGCCCTTTTATCTAAAATGTGATCTCTCAATCTCGATCACTCTCTCTCTCTCTCTCTCTCTCTCTCTCACACACACACAAAACACACCTGATGAAACTTACATGATAATGTGACAAAAACTATATTTTGATAAGTTTTATTTGTCAGTAACTTGTTATTCTGCTCTCACATATGGTGCACATATTCTGTCAATACATATTTTATGTTGCAGTGGCCATACTTGAAGACAATCATTTGTTGAGACAGAAACTAGCCAACAAATCCATGCCAAAAGCTGATTATTTCCGCATTTCAATATCAGAAGATGAAAGTAAGTCATAGTGTATATGTTTCCCTTGATAATTGTTTCCTTGTATTAAAAAAGGGAACAAATATTGTGTGTTCAAATAATTCTTAATGTAACTAAGATTTTATTCCTTTGATATAAATTATATTTCATCAACTTCTTTGACCACACCTTTCATATAAATTGTATTTTGTCAACTTCTTTGACCACACCTTTCATATAAATTGTATTTTGTCAACTTCTTTGACCACACCTTTCATATAAATTGTATTTTATCAACTTCTTTGACCTCACTGTTCCTTTCGACTTCTTTGACCATACCATTCCTTTGATATAAATTATATTTCATCAACTTCTTTGACCACACCTTTCATATAAATTGTATTTTGTCAACTTCTTTGACCACACCTTTCATATAAATTGTATTTTATCAACTTCTTTGACCTCACTGTTCCTTTCGACTTCTTTGACCACACCATTTCTTTCATATAAATTGTATTTCATCAACTTCTTGGACTGCACCATTCCTTTCATTTAAATTGCATTTCATCAATTTTGTCCATCATGCACTAGTACAGTAAATTTATAATTATTGAAACTCAATGGAGACATCTTGGGGGATTTCCAAAACAGGTTTTATGGGTAGCAGATAGCTTTCTCAAAGAATAAATCATGTGTCTACTCCTTATGGTCCAAAAGCTGGACATATGATTAAGTGGACATATGATTAAGTGGACATATGATAAGTGGACATATGATTAAGGTTCCACTGTATCCTTTTGTACATTTAACTATGTTGTTTAACCAAAGATATTGAATTCCATTTTTAATAGACTTGCATAAAACTCAAATAATAAAGTTAACATCTATGTATATAACTTTGAATTCTAAATATTGCATAAAGCATTAAGCACTTTTAATTGACCTATTTTGTAATGTTACATTTTAATTGGATTTACATAAAAAATGTGATAAAATATAGAGATTTATTTTTTTTAAAAAGTGAAAAAATCTCCATTTTCAGCAATTTGGGGAAAGCTTCTACTGCCACCAGTTTTGAAGAAAGAAGAAGTTTTCGCCTATTCTATACTTATGTCTGTGTAAGTACTGGAGAGTTTGTACAAGTACTGCACAATCTGTGTAAGTACTGGACAGTTTGTGTACATATTGGACAGTTTGTATAAGTACTGGACAGTGTGTAAGAATGGTTGTGTAAGTACTGGACAGTTTGTGGTAGTACTGTTAAGTAAGTACTGGACAGTTGTGTAAATACTGGACAGTTTGTGGTAGTACTGTTCTGTAAGTACTGGACAGTTTATGTAAGTACTGAACAGTTTTATTACTCTTATTTGGATATAAAAAATTATATTTTTGTTTGAATACATGCATACATGCATACATATATACATACATTGTGTTAGTAATTTTGAATCAAGTAAAACATGGTTAAAATCCTGTGCTGTTTGTTTCTGATTTCATCCTTTTGTTATCAATAGCTATGGTTCTCCAGGGACACAGATGGTTACAGAAAGATTTTCCATCAGTTGGGAGCATTCCTTATGTTCGACACATGATATCATTATTGGATTTGTTGACGGACGTGGCTCTGGTGGTAGGGGAGACAATTGGCTACATGCAAACTATAAACGTTTTGGAACCGTTGAAGTGGATGATACCCTTGCTGCTGGAAGGTAATATCAGCCATATTTTTCATGGACATCCTTGTACCTGTGTTATTATGGACATCCTTGTATCTGTATAATCATTGACATCCTTGTACCTGTGTAATCCTTGGCAACCTTGTATCTGTGTTATCCATGACATCCTTGTACCTGTGTTATCCTTGACATCCTTGTGTCTGTGTTATTCATGACATCCTTGTATTTGTGTTATGCTTGACATCATTGTATCTGTGTTATCCATGACATCGTTGCAGCAATATAAACCAAGTAAAGTCAGTGCTCCTTCTTGGAACTCAGTTGTTCAATAAGAAAAGGAAAAGAGCCTCAACAACATGATTTAATCTTTTTCCATCTCATTTCTCATTTCAGTTATGAAATATGACCAGTCAGTCTCACTTTATACATGAGAAATGTGATTGCATAACATGGTTGCATTTGATACATGGATTGTAGGCAGTGGACTGATGCATATGGAATTAGAATTTTATGATCATACATAATGACTCCAAATATAACCCTTTTCTATATGATAAGGAAGATAGAATAATAAATATGATGTCAAGTATATAATGTTTGCCACTGATAAAATTACATTTAATACATTCAGTAATCATGTCATTTTTTTTAAAACAATAGAACTATTATTGTTTTTGAAAATGAATTTATTTGGGTGTCATCATGACTGTCATGTTCTGTGTAGACCCTTAAATGGTTCTAGGGTATGTTTATAATCATACCGATAAACAACCTAGGGATGCCTGGAATTGTAATTTTCTTGTTTAACATAGGCAGCCATGAACTGCAGTGTTTCAAAAGATACACTTTTCATGATGATATGATTAAATCTGGCATAGAGGAGCAAATTAAATGACAAAACAAAAGCTATATCACTCCATCATAATAGGATGTAATTTTCATCACTGTTTCATATATGTCTTTGAATGTGTCAACTTTTCTAGGAATTGGGACGACTGACACTTTTATTCTTTGTTGCCAATCATTGTGTAATTAAGCTTCATACACTCTAAATGCATGTATATTTGCAATTTTTAAAAAAAAGTTTTCAGGTTAGTCAAAGTTAGAATGTAAAACAAACACTTTTATTTATTTTAATTGCTAAATATACCTCACAAATGTTTTACCACAAAATCAATAGTTAATTACAATAAATACATGTACATTAAATGCAAATATAATCTAATTTCAGGTTCTTCAGTGACCTGACCTACGTGGAATCTAGCAAGAAAGCAATCTGGGGATGGGTACATACAGTTCTTAAATTACATTGCATAACGGCTTTCTGGGGATGGGTACATACAGTTCTTAAATTACATTGCATAACGGCTTTCTGGGGATGGGTACATACAGTTCTTAAATTACATTGCATAACAGCTTTCTGGGGATGGGTACATACAGTTCTTAAATTACATTGCATAACGGCTTTCTGGGGATGGGTACATACAGTTCTTAAATTACATTGCATAACGGCTTTCTGGGGATGGGTACATACAGTTCTTAAATTACATTGCATAATGGCTTTCTGGGGATGGGTACATACAGTTCTTAAATTACATTGCATAATGGCTTTCTGGGGATGGGTACATACAGTTCTTAAATTACATTGCATAACGGCTTTCTTCAAATCATGTTAGCTCTGCTTGAGTAGAGACCCATGATTCTCACCTAGCAAAAATAGTGGTGCTCCATTTAAGAAAATGAAAACACGTATTCTCCAACTCCAGAAAATCAAATTCTACCCTGTTTTGAATAGGTACAATTGAAATGCAGAGTTGGTAGTGATGAAAAAATATATTAAACTTCATTTTGTTGGTGGACATTTAGACTAACAGTGAATGGCATGAATTGTTTTTGCTAGTTGTTGAACATTTGTGGACACTTTATGGCATTTGAAGCCAGCCTAATGGACGTTTTGAGGTATTAGAAGCCAGTCTAATGGACGTTTTGTGGTATTAGAAGCCAGTCTAATGGACGTTTTGTGGTATTAGAAGCCAGTCTAATGGACATTTTGTGGCATTAGAAGCCGGTCTCATTGTCATTTTGTGGCATTTGAAGCCAGTCTAATGGACGTTTTGTGGTATTAGAAGCCAGTCTAATGGACGTTTTGTGGTATTAGAAGCCAGTCTAATGGACATTTTGTGGTATTAGAAGCCGGTCTCATTGTCATTTTGTGGCATTTGAAGCCAGTCTAATGGACGTTTTGTGGTATTAGAAGCCAGTCAAATGGACATTTTGTGGTATTAGAAGCCAGTCAAATGGACATTTTGTGGTATTAGAAGCCAGTCGAATGGACGTTTTGTGGTATTAGAAGCCAGTCGAATGGACGTTTTGTGGTATTAGAAGCCAGTCTAATGGACATTTCGTGGTATTAGAAGCCAGTCTAATGGACATTTTGTGGTATTAGAAGCCAGTCTAATGGACGTTTTGTAGTATTGGAAGCCAGTCTAGTGGACGTTTGGTGGAATTAGAAGCCAGTCTAGTGGACGTTTTGTGGTATTAGAAGCCAGTCTAACGGACGTTTTGTAGTATTGGAAGCCAGTCTAACGGGACGTTTTGTGGTATTGGAAGCCGTCTAACGGACGTTTTGTGGTATTAGAAGCCAGTCCAATGGACGTTTTGTGGTATTAGAAGCCAGTCTAATGGACGTTTTGTGGTATTGGAAACCAGTCTCATGGTCATTTTGTGGTATTAGAAGCCAGTCTAATGGACATTATGTGGCATTAGAAGTCAGTCTAATGGACGTTTTGTGGTATTAGAAGCCAGTCGAAGGGACGTTTTGTGGTATTGGAAACCAGTCTAATGGACGTTTTGTGTCATTAGAAGCTGGTCTCATGGTCATTTTGTGGTATTAGAAGCCAGTCTAATGGACATTATGTGGCATTAGAAGTCAGTCTAATGGACATTTTGTGGCATTAGAAACCAGTCTAATAGACGTTTTGTGGCATTAGAAGCCGGTCTCATGGTCATTTTGTGGTATTAGAAGCCAGTCTAATGGACATTATGTGGCATTAGAAGTCAGTCTAATGGACGTTTTGTGGTATTAGAAGCCAGTCTAATGGACGTTTTGTGGTATTAGAAGCCAGTCTAATGGACGTTTTGTGGTATTAGAAGCCAGTCTAGTGGACGTTTTGTGGTATTAGAAGCCAGTCTAATGGACGTTTTGTGGTACTGGAAACCAGTCTAATGGACGCTTTGTGGCATTAAAAGCCGGTCTCATGGTCATTTTGTGGTATTAGAAGCCAGTCTAATGGACATTTTGTGGCATTAGAAGCCAGTCTAATGGACGTTTTGTGGTATTAGAAGCCAGTCGAATGGACGTTTTGTGGTATTAGAAGCCAGTCTAACGGACGTTTAGTAGTATTGGAAGCCAGTCTAATGGACGTTTTGTGGTATTAGAAGCCAGTCGAAGGGACGTTTTGTGGTATTAGAAGCCAGTCTAATGGACATTTTGTGGCATTAGAAGCCAGTCTAATGGACGTTTTGTGGTATTAGGACAGCCCAGTCTAATGGACATTTTGTGGTATTAGAAGCCAGTCTAATGGACATTTTGTGGTATTAGAAGCCAGTCTAATGGACATTTTGTGGTATTAGAAGCCAGTCTAATGGACGTTTTGTGGCATTAGAAGCCAGTCGAATGGACGTTTTGTGGCATTAGAAGCCAGTCTAATGGACGTTTTGTGGTATTAGAAGCCAGTCTAATGGACGTTTTGGGGTATTAGAAGCCAGTCGAATGGACGTTTTGTGGTATTAGAAGCCAGTCTAATGGACGTTTTGTAGTATTGGAAACCAGTCTCATGGACATTTTGTGGCATTAGAAACCAGTCTCATGGACATTTTGGGGATTTGAGACCAGTCTAGTGGACGTTTTGTAGTATTGGAAACCAGTCTTATGGACATTTTGTGGCATTAGAAACCAGTCTAGTGGACGTTTTGTATTATTGGAAACCAGTCTCATGGACATTTTGTGGCATTAGAAACCAGTCTCATGGACATTTTGGGGATTTGAAACCAGTCTCATGGACATCTTGGGGCATTTGAAACCAGCCTCACGGACATTTTGTGGCATTTGAAACCAGTCTCGTGGACATTTTGGGGCATTTGAAACCAGCCTTGTAGACATTTTACTCCATTAGAAACATGTCTCATGGACATTTTGGGGCATTTAAAACTGGCTTTGAGGACATTTTATGGTATAAGAAACCAGTACTATGCAAATT
Source organism: Megalonaias nervosa (assembly GCA_016617855.1). NCBI lineage: Eukaryota > Metazoa > Mollusca > Bivalvia > Unionida > Unionidae > Megalonaias > Megalonaias nervosa. The sequence goes on from JAECUM010093220.1 coordinate 88,816, forward strand.
TTATGGCATCGGAAGCAGTCTTCCCCTAAACCTAAACCAACCTTACTGTCCAGTTTGTTAAAAATGTTTGTGCACAGCATAACTGCTTAAGAGAGGTTATTACATTAGTAAAATGATGTTAGACTCCAGTATACCTTCTTGAAGACAGTTCATTTTTGCTGTAAATTTGAATCTTTTGTGGCTGCCATATACTCCAGCAAATGACACACCATCAGCTGTCATTATAGCGCCATTATCTATTTATTGATGATATAAAAATAGCTGAGTGTTAAGAAAGTTTGCATGAAGAGAAAGAGGAAGACAATAAATGTGGATATAGATTACCATAAAAATGTGCACAGCAATAAAATACTTAGGAAGATAGGAAACATATGTTAGTGTCTGTAAATAATATCATGCTACTGTATGGAGACATAAAGTTTGTATCTATAGATATTGCATATGTTTGCCCTACCCACTGTAATATTATTTGCTTTGAGACCCTTAAAAATTTTTTGTAACAAAAGGTATAAGTCACCAAAAATATGTAATTTCATCTCTCTGACATCTTTCAGATCAGAAAATCTATTTACATCATAACAACTCGTATAAAAAGATTCATATCTAAAAATATTATCTTAGGATGAAAATTGATGACGTGTCTTTACTGTGTAGAATAGATGGTACCCATGAAAACTGATGGTGTGTTTTTTCTTTGTAGAATATATGGTACCAATGAAAAATTTTAATTTAGGGCAGATAATGAACATATTCAAGGATATTTCCACTTGTATAACTTGCATATACTTGCATCTAATAGTATTTTCCCCATGTACATTTTTCCAGGTAGTGAACATTTTGGTCTACCCATCCAACTCTCAGTCTGAACACAGTGCTATAATTGTTGTACTCTTAATTTAATATCCTACAAAAACACACTGAGCAGGAGTGTCTTTGTGTGTCATTTGTTGTAGTTGTTGTTTTCCTCAGCCTCCTCTTATTTCTGCTCCTTCTTTTCCATCATCATCATCATCTTCTTCATTGTTGTTGTCTTCTTCTCCTCTTCCTTCTTCTTGTTTTTCTTCCTCTTCATATTATTATTATTGTCATTATTATTATTATTCCTTTCTCTTCTTACAGTCACATGGTGGTTTCTTGGCTGCGTCTGTTCTTGGTTCAGGAAAGGATGTATTTGAATGTGGAATTGCTGTAGCACCAGTGACAGACTGGAGATATTATGGTAGGTCAGAGGTCAGACTGGAGATATTATGGTAGGTCAGAGGTCAGACTGGAGATATTACGGCAGGTCAGAGGTCAGAATTAGGTTGAGTGGAGTGGGGTAAGGTTTCCGTCTAGTTTCTTACAGTCGCTGAAGAAAACTGCAACTTGTCTAGAAATGTTTGGTTCAGAATATATTGTTAGAAAGAGACCACGCAAACTGTACCAGAGAGAAATAATGGAAAGGTAGTTTAATAGAATGTGAATATCAAATTTAAAGCAAGTTGTATAAATTTTATGTGGCATTGAATTCAAACAGCTACCAAAAATAAGACTTAGAATCTATTTGAAAATAAGAGATAACAAATCTCTATAGATATAGTTAATATACTTGCATGAAAACATTTCTGTTCTAGATATTATTAAATAGGAAATAAGTAATGGAGCTAAATGTTACAAGCTGACTACCACCACACTGAAGCATCCACTTTCTTATCATCTTGTAATGCATTGCATTGAAATATTTATTCTGGTATAAGTAAAATTTATTTGTGCACAACAAGAGCATGTAAGCAGTAATTTTAAATTCAATCTCAGTATGAGAAAACATTTTAAGAACACAGAATAAATATGATTAAATTAGGGTGAAGATAAAACTTTCATTGTTAGCTGACTGATCATAAATCAGCAGAGAGCACATGATGGTCTGTTGTTCTTCTGTCATCTGTCATCCATCAATCCGATAGCAAAAGTTTGTTATCACAGCTTCTTATTACAGTGCTGAGAGGTTTGATGTGAAACTTGACATACTTATTCATTTTATGACCTAGTTGATTCTAAATGAAAATCACGCAACTCGAACATAGAATATGGCCACCGCAGAGGTCATCTTACAAATATTGTGAATGCTACTATTTCTGAAGAAAAGTCATATTGACATGGGAATTTCAACAAAGGACTTATTATGTTGTGTAGTTGCTCCTAAAAGAAAATAGTACCAATCTGGCATTCAAATATGGTCCCAATCTGGCATTCAAATATGGTACCAATCTGGCATTCAAATATGGTCCCAATCTGGCATTCAAATATGGTACCAATCTGGCATTCAAATATGGTACCAATCTGGCATTCAAATATGGTCCCAATCTGGCATTCAAATATGGTACCAATCTGGCATTCAAATATGGTACCAATCTGGCATTCAAATATGGTTGCCAAAGCAGCAGTCTTGAAAATTTTGATATAACTACTTCTCTTGAAAGGAAAGTCATATTGAGATGGAGCTTCACCAGAAGACTTGCTATGATCATGTTCATTTGGTTCCCTGTGAAAATGGTGCTGATCTGCTCTCTGATAAGGCTGTTACAGTTGCCATCTTGTAAACATTGGTCATATCAACATGGGTTTTTACTAAACAACTATGTATGATGTCTAGCTTTTCCTAATAGCATGATTCAGACATTCAATCTGTTTGCCACAGTAGGTATTTTGAAACATTTTATAACAAATTTTCTGTTGATTTTTATTTATTTTTTTTCCTGGATTCTTCCTCCACCAGCTCTGTTGGCCACCATGTATTGCCTATCATTGCTGAAAAATGGTGTTAAACCCACAACAACAATGGTTTTGTCACTGAAAGACTTCTTATGATGTGTAGTTGGTTGTAAATGAAAATGGTGCCAATCTAACCTAACATGACTGAAAAAATGGCTATCTTAAAAATCTTGTTATCACTACTTCTCCTAAATAAATTGTCGTATCAACAGTCTGCTTTCTTCAAGCAATTTCTGATCATGTTTATCTGGTACTAAATAGAAATGGTGCCAGTCTGATATCACATATTGTCTACAATGGCATCCATCTTGAGAAATTATCTTGTTCTTGTTGGTGCACCATAATGGAAGGACAGATCAACATGGGATTTTTACCAGAATTCTTCTTATGATACCTACATGGTTGTAGATAAAAATGGTGCCACATATAGTGATTTATTTTATTTCATTTAAATTAATCAAATGTCAACCACCATTGTTCTGTTATTGTATGTTACTAGGCTTACTTGTGACTTGGTCTATTTAAAGCACAGTGTATGGCCTTTTGGGTAATCATTATGCCATCAAACAATTAACAGTTTTGCATGTGTCTAATTAGAGCAACTGTTTACACAGCTACATCATGGATTTTCTTATGGTTGTAACTTGTGTACAAGTTTTTAAATAATATTTCATGTGTAGATAAATATCAATGTAATCAGTATGTACCTGTAGAAATGAAGCTCAGCTTTATCTATTATATCTATTATACGGCTTGTTAATTTCTGTGAAAGGTCAACTGTTTAAGTTTGATGGTTTAGCTTTCAGACCCAAAATCAAAAGTCACATTTCATTAAAAAAAAATATTGTATGCATTTAATGTTTGTATAGATATACAGGTTGCATTACAAGATCAACTTGATTAATTTTTAGCCAGTATCATCTATTGCAAAGAGAAATCCTAACTGATAACACGTCTGTAAGTAGGCATATTAGTCCTGTATTTTTCACAGAGGTGGGGGTGGGCTTATTGGTGTTGTTTTTATTGGCTTTCATGGCACTTCAGCGCTGAGGAAGGGGAGATAATTGCCTTTCCCAAGGACACACTGTGACAGATGACCTTGCCTGGCTGGTTATTGCAAAGTTAAGGTTAAAAGGATAGGAATTTATTACAGTTTCCACTACTTTAAATGTGCAAGATTTCGAGCTAAATTTATTCTTTCTTATAACCTAGACCTGTGAATGGATTTTGAAACATAACTGTTGCATTTTCAGCCTTAATGAATGGCTGTAGACTGCAATCAAATGTTGTAATATTGTATTTGCACCATGCAGACTCTGAGAACAGTTGGCTTTTAGTTATGTTTACTGAAATATGCACAAATAATTGATTATAGATATTTTCTATGAGTTTAATTGTATACAAACTGATGTGCACCAAACTGCATACTACTCTGATGCATGCCAAATCCCACACTACTCTCATGCCAATTGTCATACTACACTGACACACACCGAATCCATCAATACTCTCATGCCAAATGCCATAATACACATGCCAAGTCCCACATTACTTTCATGCCAAATGCCATAATACACATGCCAAGTCCCACACTACTCTCATGCCAAGTGCCATAAATACACATGCCAAGTCCCACACTACTCTCATGCCAAGTGCCATAGTACACATGCCAAATCCCACACTGCTCTCATGCCAAGTGCCATAATACATATGCCAAGTCCCACACTACTCTCATGCCAAATGCCATAATACACATGCCAAGTCCCACACTACTCTCATGCCAAATGCCATAATACACATGCCAAGTCCCACACTACTCTCATGCCAAGTGCCATAGTACACATGCCAAATCCCACACTGCTCTCATGCCAAGTGCCATAATACACATGCCAAATCCCACACTGCTCTCATGCCAAGTGCCATAATACACATGCCAAGTCCCACACTACTCTCATGCCAAGTGCCATAATACACTACTCTCATGCCAAGTGCCATAATACACATGCCAAGTCCCACACTACTCTCATGCCAAGTGCCATAGTACACATGCCAAATCCCACACTGCTCTCTTGCCAAGTGCCATAATACACATGCCAAATCCCACACTACTCTCATGCCAAATGCCATAATACACATGCCAAGTCCCACACTACACTCATGCCAAATGCCATAATACACATGCCAAGTCCCACACTACTCTGACATATGCCAAATCCTACACTTCTCTGATTCTCACCAAATCCCCCACTACTCTCATACTCAGTGCCATACTCTGACGTACACCAAATCCCCCACTACTCTCATACCCAATGCCATACTCTGACGTACACCAAATCTCAAACTATGTTGATGCACATCCAAATCGCACAGTACTCTGGTGCATGCCAAATCACTCTACACCAAGCTGTGTGCCAAATCCCACAATACATACTCTGATGTAAGCAGTTATATTTATTTGTTTATTGTAAGTGTTCGAAACTAAGATAAAAACAGTTTTGACAACTAAAATTGTTTAAAGTTAAATTTCAGTGTGAATATGTTTTAATTATGAACATTTTGAGACATAAAACATATCTGAAATCTAAGACTATAAAGAAAATAAAATTGACAGTATGTGTGCCTTACATATACGTTTTAATTACAGACTCCATCTATACAGAGA